>BQNB010019912.1:0-66158 GCA_026074375.1 Tanacetum coccineum | reverse complement strand
ACTCACAACGCCGTCTTCACACTCTATATGCACAACTTCTTCAAGGATTTGATGTAGAGTCATAGTTATGTCCGTTTCTTCTCCAAATGAGCCTAAGTCATGTGTATTTCCTCCAAATGCCATCCAAGTGCTAAAAACCTGAAAAACAAACAATTAAGCACATAATATGGGCATGTTTGCATGATTTAGGAGGTTAAATGACCTCGAAATAGTGTATAAAAAGACACCTCATCAAATACCCCTACACTTGGGATTTGCTTGTCCTCAAGTAAATGGGATTTTCTTGTCCTCAAGCAAATGGGATTTGCTACCTAGACAATAGCAAAATTAGGTTCATTTAACCTACTCTTTAAAAGCATTTTACAACACAACCTTCTAGACATCTTAATTAAAAGCACGAAAAGTATATACTAGCACCTCACATAAGTGTTTGAGATTCTCTCTTTCACTCGGGTGTATAATAAATTATAACATAATGGGGAAACGGAAAATCAACACTCATTACCTGTCATAGCATATAAATTACCATAGGCTTGGTAAAGGATCAAACCTCCACCGCTAGGCGCAAGCATTATTCATTACTATCTAAGAGGTCTTTTAAAGGGTTGTGAGGTGTAGGTGTAAGATAACATTAATGGAAACAGAAACGGATGAGATACATTTGGGTGGTGACTTTGGGTGAATTTGGAGTGGATGGGTTAGCTAATTATTTATAAGAATACACGTTGGTTTGGTTGCTAAGCCAAAGACTCGGACAAAATATACAAACTCTACAAAACTCTACATCAATCTCTTTCTTTTTCTTTTCTTGACTCTAATATAAACATAAACATAAGCAAATGGCAGCCCGTACATTTTTTTTACTTTTATATACATATATATATATACATATATATATATATACATATATATATATATATATATATTCGATTCTTTTCTTTTTTTCCTCATTTTTTTCAAACACTTTTGGCCTGCCATTGCTTAAACATATAATACATCATAAGGGTTTATAGATACACCCCTACACTTGAACTTTTACATACTCGATTATTTACAATCTAACTAATGACCCGATTTGAGATGGATCAAAATAACATGGAGCTTATTGAGCTCTATTGGGGGTAATAAATTACTTCTTCCCTAATTCTTCATAAGATGAATACTACCATGAATCCCAATCATCCCAAAACTGTATTTACAAGGATAAGGACTTAGCAACCGTGTACTCAAATAATTAACTTAGGTTAAAACAATAATGTACTAAAAGCGAGTACATACAAGGTAGGCTAAGGCGATTTGGGTGTAACGATTGGTTTATGGGTGACAATGCTCTTCATTAATAGTCTGGCTTAACCAGAAAATTACGAGAACCGTGAAAAAGGATAGGCTCGGAGGGTTGTACTAGGGGTATCCTGCACTAAAAATGAGTGCATGGCAAAGGTGTGGGATAGTTATATGATTGGTGTGACCATCATAACAATTATAGGTTTAAAACATGGGTTAATCCTAGTGCCTCTTTTCTAGCAATCCTAATACTTACTATGCGGTCTCGGGAGGCATCACAAAAACAAGTTCTAGAATTTAATATACTACCAGTACACTCAAATAGTTTAATACCAATACCAATGCTCTAGAAACGGCGACTAAGACCATACGATCCGTAACGACGGAATAGACACATATGACTGCATTTAAACCTTAACTCGAGAAAGCTAAAGGTATAAACTATCTTGGGTATCAATAATTGATACCCGAATTATAACAACCCATAATTTTCCTTAGTGTAATTATCCATCTATTATATTTAATTGAACCATTTTCACAGAAATATTTTTGTTTTTGTTCCATCCATTATGTAACGTAACTTACATTTCCAAAGTAAACAAGCTCACGCACCTACCAATGCCAATTCCATCAACGTTTATCAAGTAAACGTCATAATATGTCAAGTAATATGTTCTAATATCCACTTTTACCACATACGTTATCTATTTAACATACCATCCATAACGTTTAATATAAAACGGACTTTATACGTTAACGTTTATATCGAAACCCCTACTATATGTAATGTTTCCATGATATACAAATGTACAAACTTATAAGGCATGTGTACAAGTTACCAAAGCATAAAATTTAAATATCTTTTCCCTCCAAAATCATAGTACAACACCATTAAGCCCTAGGTACAAGCCGATTATGAATAAAAACATTCACCTAAATTTTAGCCATTCCTACAATCTTTCAAGTCTTCATACCAACCTTTTAAGCACAAATTACAACTTCTACTAGCATGACATTCGAACTACACTTTCCCTCCAACACAACCCTAGCTCATCCTAAACCCTAACCCTAACCCGAAACCCTAAACAACCCAAAACCCTAAACTAGTTATTAATTAGAACCGAAACCTAGCAAGCTTGCTCCACCATGATGCACCACCTTGTCCCTATAACCCTAGCACCTTGTCACAACCTTGCTAGCACCCTTCACCTCCTTGTTACCTACTCATCACCTTGCACCCCAAGTTGAACCTCCTCGTCACCACCTTGATAAACCAAACCCCTTACACCTTCAAACACCTCTCCAAGCTATCTTCCTAGCTTCCATTAGTCACATACTATGCTAGGACTTCATTATTTGGCCACCACTCTTCACAACTTGGCTACCACTCTAAGTCTTTGCCCTATATATACCCAAAACCCTCCACCTTTCCATAACTCACCACAAAATTAAACCATACTCAAAATCATGTCCTAGTCGAGCCCTAGAAGATAAGAGAGAAAGGATTAAGCAAGTAAAAACCAAGGTTTAAGAAGAAAGAAGTTCTTGATTCATCTCCAAAAGGATTTAGGACCATATCAACCATTTCGAGTTCTTGTAAGTTCTACAACTTATTCTATAAGCTCTTGTCATATTTTAGATCATCTATAAGCTTTCATATAACCATTTGTATAAACTAAAACTCTTTTGAAAACCCTTAAACCAAATTGAGCCCTAAATGACCCATGATCATAAGGACTAAGCTCTTATGCATCTTTCATGATCATAAGGACTAAGCTCTTGAACCCTAAGCCATTCATTTGATTTTCCTAAACTAAATGCGCCTTAAAAACACTAAAACCCTTTTTGAAAACCCTAATAAGCTAAAAGCCATAAGTTAGTCCTAAAATCTACTCTAATAAGCTATAATATCACTTTTGTAAACATTGAAATAACCCTAAAAGCTCTAACCCATCGGGTTATAATTTCAAAACCAAATGCACCCTTTTTGAGTTTTCGAGCTAATAAGCTCATTTCATAAGCTTTAAGCTTATAAAACCAACTTATTTTAGCTTATTGTGATAAGCTAAAGGCTGCCAAATGAAATTAAGCTCAAAAATATTAAGTATATGGAATTTTGACTAAAAACGCAAATCGTATTATGCATGAGGAGTATATATTTTAACTTTTGAAACTATTTAACTTTTGGGTCAAAAATGTAATTAACCTAAACTTAAAATCACAAGGACCTGTTTTGCCAACTTTTTAAAATAAGGTTAAAATATATAAAATTATATAAAGGGTTTAAATTGTAAAATATTTCATACCAAGGGTATATATTGCCGTTTTTGAATTCTTAAGGGTATAAATGTAACATTTTAATAAATATATTTAAATATTATAAGACTCGATTTTATTAAAATCCGACACATTTATCGTTCATTCATCGATCAAAACATTATAAATCAATTATGTTATATATTTAACATAATTTATCATCCACTAGCATTTGAAGAAACTTAAAAAGATTAAATCTTATCATTTAAACTATAACGTATCACGTTACTAGGGAATTTCATGTGAAGGGCTTTCATTTGGGTAGACGTTTTGATGAGTTGCTGGATTTACGATTTAAAGTGTCTTAGCTCCTCAAACGTTTACTACATGGCCTCTGGATTATGATAGCCCGAACAGTGATACGATATTTTCACAAGTTAATAAACCAAATTAATATTTACGTTAAACTTTATGATATAAAGTTTTAAAATATAAAACTAAGACTTAACATATTACCTAAGGTTGCATAACGAAGCCGTTTATTTCATTTTGAGTCACGTTTTGACATCAATAGGATTTTTCCCCCATATTAAAAGGTGTGTTTTAGTACCAATTTTTCAAGTTTTCCAAATCCAGTAGGGAGATACGTGCTATAAACAATGAATTCAAGTTATTTTTCCAACTGTATGCTAGACTTGATATATTACTTGGCTAAGTTACCTCCATTTCATATTTTTTATATCTTGAACATAATCACTTGTGTGTGAACATGAATATTATGGATAGATCTATCGGGGTTGACGAATCCGTTTGTGTTTACTAATGAGGTAACCAAGCGCACTATATTTGAGAATAATAGGTAATTTGGCAAATTACCTTTCCAGAAGGACATTCGTTCCTTAAATGTCATTGATATGTTTCCATGTTATTCGTTTTGGTGTCATGAGCTTTAGAACTTTAATTTTGTTTTCTATGATATTTGTATGCGTTGAATTATTACTTTTTCTACAACTTGTATTCAACTCATTATATTGCAAACCTGTGATATATCAATCAAACCTTTGTGATGATCCTTTTAGCATGGTTTATTCTTAGTAATTAAGCTAATCTAAGGCAGGAGTGGCATGGACTTGAAGACATCCAAACTTGTTATCATTCAACCTTTATGTTTTAAATGTATTTTGGGACCTCCTTTTGTAAAACTCTGATATGTTATTGAATGATAACTAAATTTTCCAAAACGTCTCTTTTGAGTCGTTTTCTATGATTATGACTGTTGATTCATGAAGTAATACCCCAAATTAGCTTCCGCTGCTATGTGAATTATCGGGGTGTTACAGATTGGTATCAGAGCCGCGGTTATAGAGAACAAGGTTAAAACCCTAACTATAACTACTTTTTCCATCCAAGAAAGTCCTCTGTGCCACTACATTTCCTGAATAGTATGTAAAGAGATTTGTTTAACAAATGATACATAACTATTAAGTAAATATAAATAACTTATGTTATTTTCCACTGGGTTGTTACAGAGTTATGTCTACATCCACCCACCCTATTATTATCCTATCTGATTCTGATGTTGAGGATGCTTTTTCCTCTACAAACACTCCTGACTATACCCCGGCTTCACCGGACTATTCCCCAGCCTCACCAGGAAACACCTCTTCTGACCCTTCAGAGGATTCATCTAAGGATCGTTCAGCCTCACTAACCATCTCACCTTTCCACGATGATCCGTATATGAAGGTCATGCAAGCATATAATGCTACTAGTAATGAATCACCTATTCCACTACCACAAGCTCCTATTGCTCCACCAACTGTTTTGCCTTCATCTCTAGTGTTACCACCATCACCACTATTTGATCCCCGAGATTTCTTTCTTCCCGAGGAGATTGTGCCACCTCGGAAACGAGCCCGTTTCCTATCATCCTCCTCTACTGATTCTTCTGCCCCACCTCATGTATTTAAGATTGGAGAAAGTTCTCATGTGACGCGTCTGGAGCGCCATAAGGAACAAATCGAGACTATTTTGAATCACTTAGATGAGCTCCATTTTGAACTCATTGAGCACATGGAAGATAAGATACAAGGTCTTGGTAATGGTCGAGTAATCATACAACAAGATTTTGACAAACTAGAAACCAAACTTCAAGAAGGTCGTACCCAGATTACAGGTTTTTAGAGAAAGCAAATAGGGCACGCCGATGAGATTGTTCTTGCTAGCGTCAGGATTTCTACTCTGGAGATGATCATCGAGGATATCCAGGTTTGCCACCGATCAGATATGAAGAGTCTTCTGGACATGATCCATGAACTCAAGAACCACAAAGGAGGACCACCAGACTACTAGACTAGATCCTTGTCATTTACAGCTTTTGTTTAGAATCCAACCACGAGATGTGTGGTATAAATATCGACACTTGTCAAATTTTGGTTATGCAAAATATATAGACAAGTTATTTATGACATAATACAATTATGATTCTGTTATACCTCATGATACAGACTTATGTATGTCGTGGTTGTCTATCCTATGTCCTGTATTACGATTACTCATATCTTTATGTATCCGGGATTACTATGGTTCTCTTACCATCAGGTTTTCTTAAACCTTTGTACCCAGGTATCATGGATATGATTAATGATCAAGATATTGAGCATAGGACCCCACCTACACCACTTAGAGACACTGAGCCTCTTGTTAGATCACCCATTTCATTATCTCCGTCTTCATCAGTAGTATCTTCATTACCGGTTACGTCAACTACACCACCACCAGACTATCCCTTTGATGAGACTATTTTTGCAGAATTAGATAACTCGTTATGGATCATACCGCGACCACTGAAAAGTGAACAGTCCCCGAGGAACCTAATGAGTCAGATGCTTATTAGAGTACCCATCTTCGGAAGTCTTAGATTCCAAAATTTTCTGTTATATCCTGCAAAGTAATATCAAAGGATGTGTATTTCTTTGTTAGAACTTGTATCAAATAAGTATCTATGTCAAATGATTTCAATATCACTATGTATGAAAATTTTGATTATTATACAAAGACTACTATATCATTGTATGGATTCTTATTTTGTGTTGTCTTGTAAATGTTGATAGAATGACTCCCAAGAAGACATCAACATCTGCAGCACCACCCATGACTCAGGCCGCCATCAAGAAACTAGTTGCTGATAGTGTTGCCATAGCTCTGGAAGCACAAGCTGCTATCATGGCAAATACTGACAATACCAATAGGAACACCCGACAAAGAGAAACTCCTATAGAAAGAAAATGTAGCTACAAAGAGTTTATGAACTGTCAACCTTTCAATTTCAAAGGTACAGAAGGGGCTGTTGGTCTCATCCACTGGTTTAAACGAACTGAATTGGTATTTCTCCGTAGTAACTATACCAAGGATTGCAAAGTGAAATTTGCTACAGGTACTCTAACCGAGGAAGCTTATCCTAGTGGAATTCATTCGCCTAACCTATTGGAATAGAGGAAGCTTACAAAATTTCCTGGTCCGAATTTAAAAAGCTCTTAATAAAGAAGTATTGTCCCAGAACCGAGGTCAAGAAAATGGAAGATGAATTTTACAATCTGACTGTAAAAGGGAATGACCTCAAGACTTACATTAGAAGATTCCAAGAGTTAGCAATCTTATGTCCACCTATGGTACCAAATTCTAAGAAACTTATGGAAGTCTTCATCGGGGGATTACCCCAAAGTATTGAAGGAAATGTTACCACTTCAAAGCCTTAAACTTTAGAGGAAGCCATTACCATAACCCAGAGGTTAATAAATCAGGTAACAAAGCACAATTCTGTGCAAGGAACCAATGATCATAAATGAAAGTTTGATGATAGAAGAACCTTCACCAACAATAACTACCAAAATAATCGTAACAACAACAATAACAACCACAGCAATGATCACCACCAACAGTAGAATAAAAGGCAAGAAACCGTCAGTACTTATGCTGCCACCCCAACTGAAAATAATAGGTATACTGGGAACCTTCCCATGTGTAAAAGATGCGCCTTGCATCATACAGGACCTTGCATTGTCAAGTGTCAGACTTGCAACAAGGTGGGTCACTAGACCAGGAACTGAAGAAACAAAGGGCCAGCCACTGGAAGCAACTTACAACCAGTATCAGTGACTTGTCATGCCTGTGAGGAGAAAGGACATTACAAAAATTAGTGCCCAAAAGCAAACAACACTGCCCACAGAAGAGCATACTTGCTGAGAGACAAGAACGCTCACCAAGACCCAAATGTAGTCACAGGTATGTTTCTCCTAAACCAACATCTAGCTAGAGTATTATTTGATTCCGGAGCCGATAAAAGTTTCATATCCATATCTCTTGCTTCTATGCTTAATATCCTACCAATTACACTAGATATGACCTATAACATTGAAATAGCCGATGGAAACCTAGTAGGCACTAATACCGTTATCCAAGGGTGCACTCTAATTTTGTTAAACCAACCCTTCGAAATTGACCTTATGCCGATTAAACTCAGTAGTTTCGACGTCGTCATTGGAATGGATCGGTAATCCAAGTATCAGGCTAGAATTCTCTATGACGAGAAAGTCGTCCACATCCCAATTGACGGTGAAACTTTGATCATCTGAGGTGATCGAAGTAAAACCCGACTAAGCCTCATATCCTGTATTAAAACCAAAAAGTATATATCCAGAGGATGTTAAATTTTCATAGCCCAAGTAATGGAGAAGAAATCAGACAAAAAACGACTAGAAGATATACCAGTAGTTAGAGAATTTCAGGAAGTTTTTCCTAAATACCTACTCGGCCTTCCTCCATTTCGCCAAGTAGAATTTCAAATTGATTTAATGCCAGAAGCGGCACCAGTGGCCCGAGCACCTTACAGATTAGCTCCTTTAGAAATGCAAGAACTATCTAACCAACTACAAGAGTTAGCAGACCGAGGTTTTATCCGACCAAGTACTTCGCCTTGGGGAGCTCCTGTCTTATTTGTTAAAAAGAAAGACGGATCTTTCAGAATGTGTATCGACTACCAGGAGTTGAATAAACTTACCGTAAAGAATCATTACCCATTACCCAGGATCGATGATTTATTCGACCAGCTTTAAGGTTCGAGTACTTACTCAAAGTTTGACTTGAGATCAGGCTATCACCAATTGAGAGCCAGGGACAAAGATATTCCTAAAACTGCTTTCAGAACGCGGTACAGACACTATGAATTCTAAGTGATGCCATTTGGTTTAACTAAGGCACCTGCTATATTCATGGACCTCATGAATCGTATGTGTAAACCATACTTGGATAAATTTGTGATAGTGTTCATTGATGATATTCTTATCTATTCTCGTAACAAAGAGGAACACGAACATCACCTGAGAATAATCCTGGAATTACTCAAAAGGAGAAATTGTATGCCAAGTTCTCCAAATGTGATTTTTGGATCAGTATCATGCAATTTCTCGGGCACGTGATTGACAGTCAAGGAATTCACGTTGACCCCGCCAAGATTGAAGCAGTTAAGAATTGGGCATCTCCTACCACACCCACAGAAGTACGCCAATTCTTAGGACTCGCCGGCTACTATCGGAGATTTATCAAAGGTTTTTCAAAGATTGCAAAGTCTTTGACTGAATTAACCCAGAAAAACAAGAAGTATATCTGGGGAGAAAACCAAGAGTCAGCCTTCCAACTGCTAAAACAAAAATTATGTGAAGCTCCAATCTTAGCATTACCAGAAGGAAATGATGACTTTGTCGTTTACTGTGATGCATCACATCAAGGTCTGGGAGCGGTGTTAATGCAAAGAGAAAAAGTTATTGCATATGCATCTCGACAACTCAAGCCTCATGAAGAGAACTATACCACACACGACCTTGAATTAGGAGCTGTAGTGTTCGCTCTTAAAATTTGGAGACACTATCTGTATGGCATAAAGTGTACTGTGTTCACTGATCATAAAAGTCTTCAGCATATCCTTGATCAGAAAGAGTTGAACATGAGACAACGCCGTTGGTTAGAATTGCTCGCAGATTACGATTGTGAGATTCGCTACCATCCTGGAAAGGCAAATGTTGTAGCAGATGCCTTAAGCCGGAAGGAACGAATCAAACCACTCCGAGTTAGAGCATTAGTCATGACCCTTCACCCAAAATTACCATCACAAATCCTCGAAGCCTAAACTGAGGCGATCAAAGAAGAGAACATCAAAGCCGAGAACCTACGAGGAATAGATAAATCATTTGAAGTATGTCCTGATGGAACCCGATATATCAAGAATCAAAGTTGGTTACCACTCTTTGGCAATTTGAGGGACTTAATCATGCATGAATCCCATAAATCGAAATATTCCATCCACCCAGGTTCTGACAAGATGCATCATGATCTAAAGAAACTCTATTGGTGGCCAAACATAAAGGCAATCATCGCTGAATATGTCGGTAAGTGTTTAACATATTCTAGAGTTAAAGCAGAATGTTAGAAGCCATCCGGCTTACTGATACAACCAGAGATTCTTACATGGAAATAGGAAAGAATAATGATAAAATTCGTTACAAAACTACCCAAAACATCAAGTAGACATGACATAATTTGGGTCATTGTAGACCGTCTTACCAAATTAGCACATTTCATCCTTACCAGAGAGACAAATAGTATGGAAACCCTTACAAGGTTGTATATAAAGGAAATACTTTCACGGCATAGAGTGCCGATATCCATCATATTAGATCGTGACAATCATTTCACATCTATATTCTGGCAAGCAATGCAGAGTGCTTTGGGTACTCAAATAGACATGAGTATGGCATATCATCCTGAGACTAATGGACAAAGTGAAAGAACCATCCAAACACTCAAAGAAAAGCTTTGAGCATGTGTTATAGATTTTGGAAAAGGATGGGAGAGACACGTATCACTAGTAGAATTTTCCTACAATAAAAGTTACAGGTTAAGGAAATATCTAAAAGATATTTTAGATAAATATCTAATAAATATCTAGGGTTTTAAAAATGTGTATAAGTGATTTCCGGGTATGCTTAAACGTATTTAATTGCTAAACGTAAACGTCTTACGCAACCAATAAAAATAAAATATAAAAAGTTTATTATTACTTTCATAAAAATAATATATTGCTTGCTTGACGAAACTTTTATTCATTTGGTGTCCGATTACGCTAAACGATAATTTTTTTTTAACTTACGCGATTTAACTTAACTATTAAAATTTAAAAGCGAACGCGTATGAGAAAAAAAATAATTAGTGAATATAATGACGTACGTAAAAATACCTAAAAATATGAAATGTTACATGCGGTCTCGGGATGCATCACAAAAACAAGTTCTAGAATTTAATATACTATCGGTACACTCATATAATTTAATACTGATACCAATGCTCCAGAAAAGGCGACAAAGACCATACGTACACATCCGTAATGACGGAATAGACACATATGACTGCATTTCGAATCATAACTCGAGAAGCTAATGTATAAAACTATCTTGGGTATCAATAATGGATACCCGAATTCCTAAAGATCTAAAGGTGAACCTCACATTGTGGGGGTGGAATTTTAAGGGTTTTTGTGCTAGTCATATAAATTCCAATCCATGAGACGCTATTAATTCTCGTTTATTTTCGTCGTATGTGTTATAAAAAAAATTAAATTTTGGTCAAAATTACCTTTTTATGCTATGTTTCGATATATTACCCATCATTTTAAGGAACAAAGTAAATGGCAAATGAAGGAATAGTTTCTAAGGCTTATTTCCCCTACACTTAAGTTGAACATTGTCCCCAATGTTCTATAGAAGTACCTGTAAAAACGAATAAAGGGAAAAGAAAAAGTAAAAGAAACTAGTATTCCCCCGTTTTGCTCAATAATGGAGAAGAAACATGCGATAACTGGTTAAATCGTCCTCCAAGAGTCGTCTAATGAAAACATCCTAAGATCTTCCAAGCTTCTTCTTGTCAAATATAACCTGTAAATCAAAGACAAAGACAACTACACCAAGCGTAAAATCCATGGGATAGATATAAATACAATAAGAGTTTAGGGTTTTGACTCTATGAAAGCAGTAAAGATAGGATGAGAGTAATGATATAATTATAGGTTTATGCAGGTTTACAAAAGAATTACAAATCTTAAATATTGCACATTTTATTTTCCAAAAATACTTAAAGATTTTCGAATTTTCACATTACTAGAGACGCGACGCCGTCGGGTTTTATCCCGACGCCGGTCTCTAGGCACTGTGAAAAATTCCTCTTCGTTTTTAATGAGAAATTTCCTGCACGCAATTTTATTAGTCAAATCTGAAGAAAGTACTGCATAAAAACCTGGAATTAATCGTTACAATCATATGACTCAAAACTGACGCGAATTAATCTAAACAATTTATTTTAAATGTTTGAATTTGGTTCTAAAAATCGAATATTTCCCCTACACTTTTGATTGCAAATAAGACGAAGTTATAAACAAACAAAGCATGATTACAAAATAATTCAAACATAATAAAACAAACAATAAAGAATTAAAACACAAGACACTCCTAATTGCGGGAAAAGTAAATATTAGGTTGCCTCCCAAAAAGCGTTTTTCTTTATTTACGAGTCTTATAGCTAGACTCGAAGTCAGACGTCCTTACGTGACTTCTCCTTCATCATCTATTCCAGTCGCATACTCGGTTCCAAGCTTAATGGTGTCTCTATAAAACCCATCTTCTAAGTCGAATGGCTTCCTACATCCTCTATCATAGTCGTCCTCACTGAGTATTACCCTAGATGATAATAAGTCATGACCCTCGTTGGACAATTCGCTCCTCTCTAGGTCCTTATATGGTGTTTTAAAGGTGATCACTCTAGTTCCGTCCGTAAAAGTCATTAACCCGTGTTTCCTATTTATAGCCAGGCAGATAATTTCAATGAAGGGTCATCCAAAGATCACATGGGACAAGCTAGGATCGATGTTAGTCTCAATATTTTCTAAAAATGGTGAAATCTATGATGTAACTCATATTTCCTACAAATACGTGCATGTCCCTTCCTAATACTCTATCAAATTTTCTTCTCCATATACTCATTTCATTCTTTCTAATAGAGTTAATAATAGGCTAAGGACATGATTTCATAGGGTAGGAGGTCAGCATAAATATATGCATTAGCAGTGAATTTATGACCTATTCAATGCAATATTTTAAAGGTTCTTGGGTCAACCCTTTTTGATCCTAAAGTCATACATTTAAGTGATGCATTAGGCATTTTCTTAATCAAACAAACGATTTCAAAACTAATTCCTCACTTGTGTTCAACTAATCTAGAGGTTTCTTTCAACATCTAACCATTCAATTCCCCCGTCGTCTTTGTTATATCCTAATTTACCAACAACAGTTATGTCTTTCCGCTCCAGCAGTGGCGTATCTCTTCGTTCTTCAATGTATGCAATGGTGTTGGTGTCTTCGGGGTCGCCCTTTCTTTCTTACTCTTCTTCCTCAGCCATGCTATCACGGGAGTCGTTTTGTTGCTTGGGATGTATCGTGATAGTGTTAATCGAACCATGGACATGGGTTGAGCATTGCGGGTCTTCAGTTGGGTAAGAACGAACAGACAAAACTGGGAAAGTACTCAGTTTTGGGTTTTTAACCGTGTCGCTAGGTAGTGTGCCCGCTATTCGATCGGTGATGGCCTTCAACACTGTGTCAATTTTGTTGGTCATCTCATTCTGTTGTTGTTTGAAATCGACTTCAAACTTGGACAGTCTAGTGTCTTGAGATGCCATGAAGTTGGATACCAATCCTTTTAGATTTCATTGATTGTTAAAGCTTTGAGGATTATTGTTGAAGGAACGGTTCGGGATAGAACCGTTAGGTTGGAACCAGTTAGGTGGGTTTTAAAAATTATTTTAGGAATTTTGGGGTTGTCTCCACCTTAGGTTTGGGTGACTTTTCCATGATGGATTGTAGGTGTCACTAAAATTATTTTGCTCGGGCTTAGAAGTGTACCCATTACCTCTCGCTTCGTCGGTATGTGTCGGTTACCCTTAATCACTTCACTTCATTATCATGTAGCTCGAATTCAAGAAGAAAAGAGAAGGAAATTATGAGAAGTTTAGAGAGAGAAAATGGTTGAATTACTTGCAAATCAAAATGTTTACAAATGAACCAACACCCTCTCCTTCCTTGGAGAGGGGTATTTATAGTGAAGACTAAAAGGCTTGCATGCCTTTAGTAATTCTACGGGCCGGGCTCGGGTTTACTTGGGCTTTCGCCCGATACACGTGACCGATTAGATTACAAATAAGAGCCCGTTTATTTACTACCACCCCGTCTAGCCTAATACATATGTATAAGAATTAATTTTAGTGACTGAGACCTAATATAATTATGAACGAACTTCCATTGTTCGACTCAATATTTTGAGGCTAACAATCTCCCCCGAAGTGAGTTCATTGTGACACTCCCTCGTGAGATCAATGAGATTGCTATAGTCGTTAAGCTCTTGTGATCTTTGTCTCTGTCTACGTTGTAGGCTTGTTCCTTCATGCTTTGTGATCTTTGATCTTGAGCCTTTGTCATTGTCTTTAGACTTCGTCTTTTCCGTCCGAGATCTTTAAATCTTTATCCTTCCTCTTGGATCGCTTTGCCACCTTGCGGTCCTTGTGTCTTGACCAACATTGCACATAACTTTAGCATCATCTTGAATGCTTGCTAACAATCCCCCCGATAGACTTTATATCTTTTGAAGGAAGATCTTAGTATATCAACAGAAGTTTGTGCGAAAGTCTTTGTCTTAATTCTTAGCCTCTGATTCTTGAAATCTTGATGCTTATAGTAGTCTTGGTAAGTTTGAGTCATGAGCATGTGGTAATAGAATTGGACTCAGCAGGAACGAGGCATCACCATCCCATCTTTATGTATCCTGAAATAAACCAGTAGCAATAAGCGGTGAATACCGAATATGGCTTTGTCATTCGTTTGGATTTGGTTAGATTAACCTTCGGTTCCGTAGGACCGTTTTACAGTATAAATACTATACCTGTGATAAGGTAGATTCAAAGGATCTCCTTGACAAGGTTTCCAACTCAAAGCGTAGGATCTTCTAACACAGATGTATTAGATTTGCCATGCTTGCTAGTTCTCATTACCGAAACGTCTCAAAGCAGACAACACGGTAAGAGTGAATCAGATAGTTACTATCTTTTTTGATTATGTCTTAATTCATTTACTCGGACCTTTATCGAATATCCATTGACACAAGCCCCCCCCCTTGATTCATAAAGAATCTCTCAGCAAGTCACCTACGCAGTGTGGTTTGTGTGACACTGGAAGGATTTCCATTCGTCACTGTGAAATGCTAAAGAGCATCACTCTGAATGTTCTGGCAAATCACAAGGATAATGCGTAGGACTCTTGATCAACAGCTTGTGAACTTAAATGATGTTTCAAACAAGTGTTTGTCATGGAATGGTGTTCCCTAATAAGATTTATTTAATGAATCTCTTGGCTCTAGACTCGATTAGTGCATTTTGGTTTTAGTAATCGAAGGCTGGAGCAAACTGCCACCTATTCAATATTAACTAACTCAGAGTGAGAAAGTCAATAGAAATCGTGTGTATCTCCGTGACAAATGAGACAAGTTTCTTTTGAGAGAAACTCGAATGGCTTGAAGGTGTGCATTGCATCACATGGGTCCATGATGTCGTCTTCAATGTTCATCAATCAACATTGTGATTATGACACATATTGTCTTGAGACTGGTTATCTTTTTCTTGCCTAATTGTGTGGAGGGCTTTCTTTTCTTTTCACCCTTTTATCCATACATTTCTTATTCATTCTCACCCCTTCAATATGCATACCAAGAGGTTTTTGATAATTGCTTTGGTTAAAAGCGTTTATTTAGAACCCGACGGAAATACTATACTATATTATTATTGATTATATCCTTATTATTACGTATTTATATATTATATATATTTATATGTATTAAAAAGGTTAAATCAGGTGTCCTAGGGTAGATCCCTTCGGTTCTGGTTGGATCATAAGACAAATACCTAACCTTACCACCTTATGACTTCAAAATCGTCATGAAATAAGATGTTGTAGGGTATGAGATCGTAACCATAAAACCTTTTTCGAAGAGTATTAATCACTTTGAGTCGATAAGATCACTTATTATTTTCAAGATCACATTTTAAATACATTTCTCCCCTTATTTTAAATACTAATTCACTTAGTTTTTGAAATACTGTGTGATTAAAATTTGTCTTGAAATACCTGGGGAAATCTTTTACTTATCATGAATTATATGGAACATATACTTGCTCCCCCTCAATTTGACATATGTTTGACACCAAAAACAATGATACCAAGTTGTAAATGAATATAAAATTGAGGTTGAACACTTAGTCATCTTATAACTATTATTCTATTGAATTGTCATTATTATCTTTTTATTATTAAGAGACTTTTTGGGAATGGTTTGAATACATACGAATGGTCGTGAGATGATGTATCCAAACTCATTAAACGTTGTTTTTCGAAAAACTCCCCCTTGAAAGATGGAGTGTTGAACACACAATTTTGAAAGATTATGAATCGTCAGTGAGAAATTCTTGAAAAAATTGTGTTCAACATTTTGAAACACATCATGTTAGAAGACTTCTCTTCTAACTCTAAGGGTAAGCGCAATTATGCGTACACTATCCTTTTTCTTGAGCTTAAAACTTTGAATGTCTTGTAAGAACAGCTCAAGACCGAGAAACGTTGAATTTCTCGTTGTTAGGATAAGTTATCTTTATAGATAAACTTTCCTTTATTTGAAGTCCGGGTTACGTACTGATATTTGCACATAAGCCATTAAGAAAAATTAGAAATGACATGTTTTAAAAGCATTTGAAACTCCTGTTCGAACTTCATTTACACGCCCGTGTCGATATTAATCAACATTTCTAGGTACGTAAATGTTATCGATTCCAAGAGACATGTCGAGAAGAATATTTTTTGAAACATTTTCTGATTTTTTGATTTTGTATTTTCTTTTTAAATTTTATATTTTTCTTTTTAAAAAAAAATATGAACATGTTGTCCTCAGCATTGTTATGTGATGATGGAATAGTAATTCCAACTCTTGTCGTGATGTAGTTGTCTTGTCTGCTGGAGGAACAACTTTTGGAACCAGCTTTGAACTGGACGGTTCATTGTTATGGTCGTGAATTCCGAGTTCTGAACTGTTATGATCAGAAGTCATTGCTTATTCATCAGATGAAAATCCCTTGAAGCCTCGGTTTCTCAGATATCAGTCTTTTCAGCAACCAAACTCGGAGTCCTTTCTTTGTAGGATTTAAAGATGTACCTGCATGTATGTTTGAAGTACCTGCACTGATATCAAGAGTTTGTGCGCATTCATATTGGTTAGTGATATCTGTATTTGAACCATTTGGGGGTTAACTGTCAACCTTGGTTGTGCTAGGAGTGAATATCTTTCCAGTTGGAACCCATCTAAGACCAACAGTCCTAAAAATTTTACCCGTTGGTTTCCACCTAAGACAAGATCTGAGTGTCATTGTTTTCTCATGCACAGCAGAAGTCTTTTTGATTGAAAACCTATGTCCTATAGGGATCTGTCTTTCAGGTTTCTTGTCAATTCTTATTTGCTTTACGGGTTTGTTTCTGTTTGTTGTCTTATGGGATGGAACCTTAGCACGTGAGTTAACTTCATTCAGGAATTTTGTTACACAAGAATCATGATTTGCATTAAAGACACATTTCTGACATGTTGAGCAAACAAAATGTTTGGAGTCAGAAAAACTTCTAGAATTCCTAGAGTGTTCTGCTATAGGCACAATCTTTGTCGTGAAGCAAATATTCTTAGGTGTAGGCTAATTCCTAGACTTTTGGTTATTGATCCTAGGTTTTGGTTTGCTACCATTTGTCGTGCTTTGTGATCTAGCAGAAGGCATCACACTAGGTTCTGAATTCCTACTGCTTTCTTGTGTCTTTTTCTTAGCTTCCTCTAGGTAGTGTTTATGAACCATGTCATTTGAGTTATACCTAGATGAGCCAGGTGCAATCATGTGATGAGGTTTTGCAGCAGCAGATTCTCTTTCCTTAGGCAAATAATGTGTAGTGACTGGTTTTGACAAATCGTTATTGACATCAACTTGGGAGGCAAACCGTTGCTTTGAAAGAAAATCTAGAGTCGTTCAAACGATTAAACGCAGGGTCAATGTCTAACAACGGATTGGTTTCTACGTGGTTCTTCTAAAGCAGGTTTTCCCTAAATTAGATGATTTTGCAAACTTAGTATCACACTATTTCCTGTTAATCTTCCTAACTACTCGATTTTTTTAATGCAACAATTGCAAATCCTTTTTCCTGAATTGAGCTTTGAAGTCCATCATTTTTTTGCAAACAAAGAAGTTGTGTGTCTCTATGTTCCTAGCTTCTCGTTGTCTGATAGAATGCATAATTTCTTCTGTATTAGCTTTTTTCCAAAGTCATCATTTTCCTTAAGTACTAGGCCACTTTATGTTCCAATGCGATTGTTTATTGGTGTTAATTAACATCTATGTCATGTTTAACCTTGGCTTCATTACTTTTTTACTTTCGAAAATTGACCATGTTGCCCTTCTTTTAAAACTTGATTTTGATATTTAGTTCATAATATAACACAATGGGCCCTTCCATTCTTGAAAACACTTTTTGAAATTAGCAACTTCTTTTTAGACGAATATTTTCAGATACAAAGATAAAAAAAAAGATTGATTTTGAGAGTTCAGTTGTCTGGATTATAATTAATGTATCAAGTCAAGGACCCGTGTCAGGACCGTGCGTTCAGCATTTCTGGTCAACCTCACCTTTATGTTTATAATTGAAATTCGGGTTGCTTCAGTAGCTGTTGTCCCTATAGCAAAGACATTGATTTTAGCAGTCGTTTGTACCTCAGCCATTAGCTCTGCTTTCATCATATATGGGTCTGATATCTGCATCATCAGCATAGTGCATCCTTCCATGATCTGCTGCTTTGTATCTTAGCTCTTTTTAATTGCTGTCCACTGCCTTTCTGGTATCAACCAAACTAGCACTAATGGCTTACTCGAATCAACCTTTATCCTCTGTTGTCCTGCATTATTTATTTCACCTCACCACCAGCTGTTATACTCTTCTTTATGCTTTGCTCTTTCATCAATCGACTTCTTAATAGATTCCATGTGTTGGATCAGTGTGTCACGGAATTTTGGAATCACAAGTTGAGTGTATTGGAGAAAATAGTTGCGTGTCATTACAACAAATTCATCATCCAAATACATCCGTGACTTGATGAACATCTGAAACTGTGTCTCGAGTACTTTAAAAGCAACCATGGATCCAATCTCTTGAAATTCTTCTTTGTCAAGTTGCTTTTCTAGTTGATCCACGTATAGGAACATTGTGCCCGTGAAAGTCTCTATATCTTGACCAAAGAGTGTCGCAAATGCACGTTTGATTCTAGACTCGCGGTTCGAGTTTCCTTTAAGTCGTTGTATAAAAGAACTTGTGGTGTGAATGAATTAGTCAAAAGATACCATGGCAACCTTTTTTTGCTTTGGTCGTGAATGTTGTTTGCATTTGTTGTTCTAGGCGCGAATTAAAAAACACAACGAAAAATGTATCTTTACGTTTTCCATTTTAACGTGAAAATTATGAAGTGAAAATGATTTGAAGGGATCTTAAGCAGGTAAAGCGATTATTGTTTGTGGATGAAATCAATTAAACGTTCACGGCTTTTACAAATCTTTGATTAAAACCGAGAAAAGAATCATATCTTTCGCGGGATTTTACAAAATCAAGAAGAAACCGTAAAACAAAAATGAATTGATGTTGAAATCGTTGTTGTCGTTGAAGAACTTGAGCTTTTATTGGCGAAAAATGAGCTTGAAACGATGAACGGTGCACAATCGTTGAACTTTGGAGGACTATTGTTGAAATCATAGCATTAATGACTAACAATAACGTGAATTTACTTGAACTTAAGGATAAATAATCAAACAAAGACTAATCTTGAATTTATCTTTAAGTCCAGGGGCTTAACTTGTAAATTTCCAATTTTAGTCAATTATTAAAACAAATTCCCTCCTGTTTTGTTTTTCGTTTTCGTTTTGAATTGTAACAAATAATGCAACGATTGTAATTTAGCTCTTTCGGAATGACACGGTTATCGTCGGTAAAATCCAAATATACCACGTTGATCGAAAATATGTCACGATCACGATGGTATAAGTTAAACGTCTCGTAGTTAAACGACACTCGAAACCGAAAACACAAAAATTACTTAAACGTGTGATTTTAGTTCGGTTGCTTATAAGAGATTGACTCGTTCGGTTCTCAAGTAAAACAACTAGTTCGGTTCCATGTAACAAAGTGACTAGATCGGTGCTTTACGAAGTGACTAGATCGGTTGTGCTAAAAATGAACTCGTTCGGTTCCTCTTAGAATTTCACTCGTTCGGTTCCTCTTGAATTAACTAGTTCGGTTCTTTGGCAAGTGACTAGTTCGGTTCCTCTTAGAATTTCACTCGTTCGGTGGATGAAGATGTGCTAGACTGTTTCACAACTTAGATCGTGGCACCTTCAATAGATGTACAACCGTCCTTTCTTTTATTTTCTACCGAAACAACAAAACCCCAATGTACAACAAGGCTAAAAATGTGGATCTTGTCTCCCTCTTGTCTTTCAACGTTTGGACCACAAGGGATAAGCAACTCAAAAAAACCTTAAATAAGCTTTCAAAATAAGCACAAAATTTTTTTTTTTAACAAGCCACAAAAATAAGCTACTACAATGGAAGTAACATAAGCTAAGAAACAACAAAGGAAAAACCACGTTTTGTTATATCGAACAACAAAAAGAAAACCATGTTTTTTGTTATTATTGGAGCCAAAAAATCCCAACAAAAAGCCTAGTTAACTGTTTCAACTCCCAATGAGATGATATGGATTGTAAGCCCAAACAAAGATGAACTAAATATGAACACACACAAAACAATATAAAGAAAAAAACCGAATGATAAAAAAAAAACAGTAGCACCCAAGTGGATTTTATTGTTTAAACCATAAAGACTATGAAAATCAAGATTAGAGGCCGTAGAACACATAACGAGTTTTCAAACTTGCCGAACGCAATAGAGCTCATAAAAGCACGACAACAATAAAATCACTAGACCCACCCGTGGCGAGTGATACCAAATGTCGGTAACCCAATAAAACCTTCACTTCACCATTGATACAAGAAAAATAGATAAGAGAAAAGGAAGAATTTTAGAAAGAAGTTAGAGAGAGAAATAAAGAGAGAAAAATGAGAATGGTTGATTAAACAAATGAAATCTTACAAATGAATCAACACCCTCTCCATCCTTGGAGAGGGGTATTTATAGTTAAAACCAAGAGGCTTTCATGCCTTGGTGTTTCTACGGGCCGGGCTTAGGATTACTTGGGGCTTTCCGCCTATACACTACCGATTAGATTACACAACGACCCGTTTACAACGCCCCGTCGAGCCTTTACAACGTATAATTAATTTAATTTCCAAGAATCATACAGGTCTTTGTCTAACATTGGTGGACGATTGTCAGCACCAGAGAGTATCATGTACTCAGCAAGAGTATTCCTTTGTCCATTTGGAATCATTGAATCTATGTTAATTTGATATGTGAAAAGATAAATGATGATCGAACAGTGATTAGAGGTTGTTGTGTTAAAGTGAGGTTTGATTAATGTAATTGAGTCTTTGGAATACACAGGATTTTATAACTCTTGATAAAACCAGGAAATCAATTTTTCATAAGATTTTACAAATCAAAGAACAACCGTGTAATTCTCCTAATGAAAGTGTATAGTTCTCCCAAGTAAATCGTATAAATCACCCAAGCAAATGATGTATAAATCGCCTAAAGATGATGTATAAATCTCCTTAAGAGATGATGTATAAATCGCCTTAAGAGATGATGTATAAATCCCCTAAGTAATGAGTAGCGTATAAATCGCCTGAGTAAAGAACACGTATAAATCGCCTTTGATAATATACGTATAAATCGCCTGAGTAAAGAACATGTATAAATTGCCTTTGACAATATACGTATAAATTGCCTGAGTAAAGAACACGTATAAATCGCCTTTGACAAAATACGTATAAATCGCCTGAGTAAAGAACACGTATAATTCGCCTTTGACAAAATACGTATAGATCGCCTAAGTAAAAACACGTATAAATTACCTTTGACAAAATATGTATAATGCGCCTGAGTAAAAACGTATACTTCGCCTGAGCAATTACGTATAATTCGCCTAAACAAATACGCATACTTCGCCTAATACACTTCGATGCTCAAAAACTAAAAATCTTAAAAAGACTCACTTTTTGACGTTTTTACCCGATTTTTCTTGTACTTCTTACCTATCTAAGATTATTAGAACCTTAAAAACACAAACTTTAACGTTTTAGACATGAAAAATTTGAAATCAAGATTCTTGGTACAAAACCCTTTTTATAACAAAAAAGACTCAAAAAGATAAAAAATTTATGGGTTTTCAAAGATTTTCTCGTATTTCTAGCCTAAACTAAGATAAATAAAGACGCAAGTTTAAAACTTTATGGTTTTTAAACCCTCAAAAAGTGAAAACTATTAGAGTGGTTCAAACCAAAATACATGAATAAAATGAGTAACAAACGCACAGAAAACCTTCACAAACACCCATAGTTCTTGATACTAATTGTAGGCCATCTTAACACATAATAGGTAAGGATTCGATTAGGGTTTTTAGAGAGAGAAAGAGAGGTGGTTGGATGAACACTTAGAGAGAGAAACAAAGAAAGAATATTAGATTAACTATGTGAGAAAATGAACAACCAACACCCTTTCCATAGCATGGAAAGGGTTTAAATACCTCTTAGTGGCCGATTTGGGCCTTGGCTTTCATGGGCTTTCCATGGGCCTTGGACTAACTAGCCTAGTAAGGTTCCAAATATTGCTATACGAGCTATCTAGTGATATAATGGAAGTTACCGACACTTTTTGTGTTCCTAACAATTTCCCCCTAAGGGAGGTCACTCTATTTTACAAAAACTTAAAACTAGCATACTATGCTTTGTCTTCAGTCTTGTGCTCGCGGACTTGTTTTCTTTATTTCAACTTGTGATATGTTGTAGTGATCATTGACTTTAGGCTTGAGCTTGTTCTAATAGGCTTGACTTGTATGTAAATCTTGAACTTCTTTGAGATCATCAACCAAGTATAATCTCTTGTCATCATCTTGTAATCTTTTTCCTTCTTGTCTCTCGTGTCAGCGTGGAGCTCTTCACCTACAGCCACTATCAACGATCACCATCCCACCATCCAACAACCACAACACAAGTAACTACACAAACACGCATACCTTAAAAATAACAATCAAAGGTACTACAATAGCACAAACTTCTTTAACAACACTAATATACTCGAACAGTATTAACATATATATTAGCAGCATTAATTTCCCTTAATCCCAATAGCAGTATTAACAAAGAACCAGTAACACTAATATATAAGCAACATTAATAACTACGAATAGGCAGCACTAATATCATATTGGCACCATTAATGTTGAGAAGTATTAACCATGAGCAGTATTAATATCATATTGGCAGCCTTAATGTAATATCATACAAGTACAGAGATGAGAAGCAGCTTACAGGGACAAGAGTGTTAGGTATTCCAAGTACAACTGCAATGAAGATACAAACTACTCTAATGTTAGAAGAAATCATATATATGATGAACTACTTCGTGTTAGTGTATATAGCTATGCCCTCTGCAACAGCCTGTTATAATCAATTGGATTAATTGATATAAGGGATCAATTCAGATGTATAAACTTATAAATATTCTTTTTTCTAGTATAAACAATTTATTGCATGCATAAAAATGTTAGTCAAATTGAGGGCACAAAAGAGACTTACTGCAACAATTGTAGCAAAATTGTCATCAGCCAAAACTATGTCTGAAGCACTCTAATATCAAACACAATGAAAAATGATCCAGTTAGAGGAATGTTAAATCATAAGTAAAAGTGGTGCAAACAGAAAATAGAACCATTTAGCACCTTGGCTACAGTTGTTCCTGATCCTATGGCAATCCCTATATCTGCTGAGGTCAATGAAGTTATTGGGAGATGGCAGTAATATAGAAATAAATAAGTTGAAATGGTTCAACCAAATTATTGTCTTAACTCTTAAACTTAAGTACTTAATATATATCTACAGCCATAAGGGATATTCAATGTAACGTCTAGTCTAATTTACCATAATCATGAAAATAACATACTGTGAAAGCAAAATTTGCAACTTTTTAAAGCAAAAGTTACAGCAAGGCATACTGTGAAAGCAACCAATCGACCTTATTTTCGTACCAAAATCAGAAACCAACACAGCCCTACTTTAACTCAAAAATTAGCAAACAAGAGCAGATTGTATATAAAGATGAGATTTGACTTGATCATGTTATGGTCATTAAGATAAGCATCCAAACTGTTCAAATCAACCACCAAGTTAGGTAAAAACATATTGATGAAACAAAACTGTACAAGGACATGAACAATATAAAAGCTTTGAAAGTAACAGGTCATCGGTTTAACATCAGGCAAATTTGTTTGATGCATAAAACCTCTTAAATCATTTCAAAGTGTTTTGGCATAAAATACCAACATCTATTTCCATTTGTCTAGTTTTTTATAAATCTGAATCATTAAGATGATTTGTGTCGCATCAAGGTATAATGTAACCCGTAATCTTAGTATTTTTTATATAAATTTATATTATATATAAATATTACCTTTTTTAAACATAACTTAACATTTTCAAGTGTAAAAGGTTGTTCTAGGTCAGCCCAACATGACCTGTTTTGACTTTTGACCCAAACTTGTTGCCCAACCTACCCATTTTGCCATAAGCACAAAAAAATTACCTTGGTTTTTGTAGAATAATTTCCTCTTGCAAACATACCCGAGGGAGTAACCTCTTCAGGCATTGCATGTATGTAGGGTTATGCTTGCGGGCCGAACGTTCCAAGCATCTCTTTGGATCTGTCAACTGCAGCAATGAACTTACAGAAGGTTCATTATAACGATTAAAATGATTACAAAAAGGGTTCACGTTGTTTAACCCCTATATATTTCCATGTTGGTGGTTTAACCCCTAAACTATTTTTCGCAGTGGTTTGTTCCCTTCAACGTCTCTTTATCAAGTCTCATTTAATCAATTTAAATCATTTTATCAAGTTTCATACACTTTTCCATTGTAGTGGTATGATCCCTAAACGTTTTTTTGTGGTCATAGAAAAGTTGCAAAAAGATGACAAACGTAAAAGTAAAGAGACTAAACCATGCAAAATAAGAAGGGTTAAACCGACAAAGGCCTGAAAGGGTAGTGGTTATGCCATTATACCCCTTAAAAAGTTTTAAAAAAACATTGAAAATGAAAGAATAAAAATGACAGAAAGAGGGTACCCTTGAGGCCAGTTTTCTAGACTTGGTTGGTGTACTTAGCCCACAAACAATTTCGTGAACAATGTTGGGTCTACCAGCAGAGACGATGGTAAGATTTAGTATCTTTACGTCTGGTTCTTGAACTTCTGCCACATATTTGAAACAGTACAAAAAAACATGTCAGATCATCAACTTCTAAAGTAGTTTAACGACAAAAAATTGGAATCTTTTGAGCCAATATATATACAGGAACAAGCTTGCCATATAAATATTATTAGTTAAAAAATATTTTAAACGAAAAGGCTGCAATTGGCGGGAAGGTACGGTTGCCAAATACAGATTTTCTTATGCAGCAACTGATAGACAAAGCATCGATCCTGATTTCTTTAAAATAACGCTACAAATCAGAACGCAAGTAGCTGAAATAAGCAGTTCAATAAGCAACCCCAAAAATAAGCAGTGCATCCACATCCGACTAAGATTTAAAGTTTCAAGATTTTTAGTGCCAATCCAAGCAGAGAAACTTTGTTAGGCGAACTCTGCTTGTAATCTTTCTCCAATGCCACAACTACCAATCTGGCTATCTCCTTGCCTTCGCTGCTCTTCCCTTTAGTCAGTTGTCTGATAGCAGAAGCGTGCACTGCATAAAAAACATAAAACCAATATAGTTATATACCCCTTTTATTAAGAAGCATAAAAGGTGGTGATTTCAATGCATTCACATGAAATGGGTGGATTCGGGTTGATGTCAAAATACATAGAAAGGAACTGGGTCCAATGTTCAAAAGGACTATTTATAATTATGACTAAGAAAAAAGTAAGCACAATAGCATATAAACCAAACTATGCTATCATTAAGCTGTACCATATCATTAATCTGTACTATAAACAAATGTGAGCAAACAGGGGAAATGTTACTTATGGCAGTAGCTTCCATAGTAAACATTGGCTACATCGTTACGCCGAATGTGTCTTTTCCTAGTGAAATACTTTGAAGTTCTTGATGATGTTAATGTAACTGCAAATAATAGAAAGAGCTTGAACAATGTGGCAAAGTGGGCGGATCGGCCAACTGTAAATAGCTATGATGGGGGACTCACCTGGTGTATTGCCTAACTTGACATGCTACTAATTACGCTGGTGTATTGCCTAACAGTCAACGCACTTACCTCAGCTCCACCTCTAACCAACTTCACCTTGCTACCATCAGGTTTCTCTTGCTTATTTGAACTCGATACCCTCCTACAGTAAGACAAACTCCTTTCAATATTCTCTATATAATTAAACATAAAGAACTATATGAAAAAGTTACCACACGAAAAGAATCACTATTAATATAACGCAATGAGCATCTGATTTACGATTTTAGCAGAACGCTTCCCTCCATACCATAAAAATCGTCATCTCCGTTACAATTGATGTTCTTCTTATAAAAACGCAATCACCTCTCATTTACTCTCGTTACACACAACCCTGCGTGTAAACATCTGTCTCCTAAATTTTATAAATATTACTGCAAGTCTGTAACATCTAGGATTTTTTATAGACAGAGTAAACCTGCCAACTCTGGTGACAAGTTTTACAACATTGTTGGGGTGTACACTTATAAGTGTACTTATGAAAAAATCATCTTAATTTCTTAGAAGGTGATAAACAACATAGATTATATACCCGTAATACATTGACTAATCAACTTGACAATAACATATTAACATCAACACTGTATCATTAAACATACCAAGTCAACCATCAAAACATATCTCATTGCAGCCATGAATCTTTCACTCTTCTTGATCTTCTTCATTGTTTTCATTCCAAAAGTCTTTCCCTTTTCAACGCTTAATACAATCCCATAGTCTGATCACTGATTTTCTTTTGTTTGCTGAAGCTTCTGCAACTGATAAATTCTTCACAAGGTACCCGTTTCTTGAACCAAGTAACTAGCCATTACAACAGGTGGTTAAAAACATTTCTTGACAATGAACCCAAATGCCTATCTTCTTTGGCCACCCGAAACCTGTTTAAAACAAACGTGGTTGACACATACATGTAAGTGCGTTGAATAGAGGTGTTTAGATGTGTGTTAAACACCAACACAAGCATATGAAACTTAGAATATACATCATAAAAAAAGGATAGAAAGGTGCTTCAAATCAGTAACATATACACAATCTCACATCCATTGAACTTATAAAAAACATAGATAATATCTCTCTGGTGATGAAAGAAATAGAAAATAACTCACATGGGAAAACAACACCACGTATTAATCCAAAGATAAGAGCAGGTTCACTCGTTAAAAAGGCATTTTATCACTACAGGTTGAGGATGTTACTAGATTACACATGTATAGTACTCTTTTCACAAAACCAGATGCAATGCTTCTAACTTTGTGTATTCACATATCCAAGCCCACTGAAATAAATTAAAAATATACACAATTGAATGTCTGATTAATGTAAAATTAGGGTAGTATTACCTTATACTTTTAGAGGTGAAACTGAGATATTGAAAGCTTCGCCAGAAAACGCAATTCTTCGCCGGAAAACCCAAAGAACTGAGAGGTTGACGTGCGTGTTGTGTATGAACTCACCGGCGGCAATCTTATTGGTTGCCGGAGTTTTTGGGTTTAATAGATTGGGGCTTACATGAACCCTAATGCCTAAAATAAGATAAACACAAAATTGACCCATAAACACCTTAAATTGATTATTATATTGAAAAAATAAGAGATAAAATAACCTGATCTGTGGATATATATACATGAAATCGGGAGTGACGAGTATGAATTGCCATGACCTATGGTGGTGAGGATATGACTAACAACTGGTGGGAGGTGACTACAGACTACTGACTATCAAGGATCATGGAAACGTTTTTGGTGAAAAATAGAGGCGGGACACTTTAATTTTTGGTGAAAAATAGAGGCGGGACAAGTGAAATGTTAAAAGGGGGAAATTTCATTATTTTGGAGGGATATGGTGTGACTATTGTAAAGCCTATAGTCACATGATTATGCTACAATTAAATGTGACTATACATATTAGGTTTTGGCAAGCAAACACACACTAAACTTTAGACACACATATTAACTTACGTGACCATATGTATCGAATTTTGGTTACACTTAATCATGTATGTCTATGGTTTAGTGTGACCATATATGACATTTGGTCACACTGTTCAAGTGTGTGACATATATTTGTCACTTTTAAATGTATATCGTGACTAATGCTTCAAACTTACTTTTCAGTTGTCACACATTCAAATTCATATGTGGCTAAATATTCAGCAAAAAATAGCAGTCACTTTTAAATAATGTGTGAGAAACTTGACTATATGATTTAGCCACATACACAATTACTTCATGTGACCATATATGGATTTTGGTCACACTGTTCAATTATGTGACATATATTTGTCACATATGTATATATATAGTGTGACTAATGTTTCAAACTTAATTGTATCTGTCACACGTCCCAAATTATAAGTGACTAAATAATCAACAAAAAATTACCAGTTAAGTCTAGTCACATAAATATTCAAATGTGTGACGATGAAATTCTGAAATGGTCACACAAAATGAGTTCAAGTGTGGCTGTTTATTTTATCCTGGTACATTTAGTCACATAAATATCTAACTGTGTGGCCGTTCAAAAAACAGCATGTGTGACGAAATCCCAGATTTGTACTAGTGAGTACTCAACAATTGGGAATGCTACTATTTTACCCATGAAATAACCATACTAGCTAAAACCGAATCTCGAATGAGCATCGAAAATAGATGTCTCAGGGATTTTAACTTCAAATTTTGCATTAATAGGTTTATTCGATTCTAAAGATCTAAAATTTATCTTACTCGTAACAACCTCATTTGTAACCAAACTCGCAAAAGATTTTAGAATATTGCTCACCAGCTCATCCACCCCTTCCACGACCTTTGTAACCAAACTCGCAACAAATTCAATCAGAATAGTACCTAAGTTAGGATCAACAATAAAGCTGATCGGTATCTTCCCCACATTCCCTACTTGCTATTATCAACCTTAGAAACACCAGAATCCAACGTGGGAGTGGGAGTGGTACCCTTCCCAATATTACCCGCAACCTACTCCACATGTGAACTAGCAAGTTGTGATTCACCTGCCTTACCCCCGTCTTTTTTCTTATGATTACTTCCTTCTCCACTGATGTGTCGTTTAATATAGGTAATTTATTTATCAAGTTTTACTATTTATATTTTGCCGACATTACCTATTAACTAACACTAACGGGCAGTGTACTCGATCTATTGTAGGTTCGTTGGTAAGTAGGGTGTGGATCACTAAGAGTGAGTGTTAATACTTAAGTCTATCAGTATTTTAGTTATCTAGGTTAAATCTAGTTAATCTAATGTTAATTTTAATTAAACCTAAACTAAACCTAAACTAACGTAAAAAGAAGGGTTTTCAGCCTAAGAGACCGGCATGAGTTTTAGTTTAATCTAAGCTAAATGAGACAAAGGACATACACAAGCAGATAAACAAACGATAAAGAAGCGGTCAAGCACTAATGTAGGAAAACGTATTAACCAGTTTAATCTAATAAAATGCAGGAATTGTTTATTGGTGTAATGATTGTATTACTTCTTTGGTGTTATATCATTCCTAAGCTTAGGTGGGTCATCTCCCTAAACTATAGGTTTGTTTTTAAATTAATCCTGTCATAACTAACCAAACCCGCATAAAGCATACACCGTTGATTATAATCTATATAGGAGACGACATTGGTGAATATTGAAACCTAGCTCATCGAGGCTTTACCCACTTATGTCCAATTCTTATATATATGCTGGTAGTCCACGGTCTGAGCACTTACCTAATGAAAAAAAAAATGTTATGTGTAATCCTAAGCAGTGTTGCAAAAAAAAGGTCTACATGGCCGATTAATCGCCGCCTAGAAGCTACAAGGCCACCGACCTTGCCGATTTATGTAACAGGGTCAAACAAATATGTCCACCGTGGTCAACGGCGATCAACGGTGGTCAAACTTGCCGAAAACCTTCTAATCTTGCCGGAATTACCTAAAACTCACCGTAAACTTGTTTTGATCACTTATAGTAACTGTTTAAATCTATTGCAAGTTGGTTTTTAGAAAAGAAATCTTGCCAATAATACCTAAAACTCGCCGGAAATACACAAAACTTGCCGAAAATACCCAAATTTTGCCAGAAATGCCAATCCAATTAATCGCCGAATAATCCCGCCTAGACCGATTACAAGCTACAAGGTGGTCGACCGCCCGGCTAACGATTCATGATTTTTGCAATCTTGATCCTAAGTCACCACTTAGTCTACCTATTCACTTAAACAAGGGAAGAACATGGGCATAAATTTGTAGTCCTATTAGTCCATAGTAACATAGATAAGTTGTATGTAGTATTTATCCCAGACTATAGTTCACGCACGCAATCCTAGATCCAGTTGAATGACAAATAAAACATAATCGAAACATAAACATATATGAAGTGATAAACATAATCAACACGCAACAAATAAGTAAACAATCGATATAAACAAAACCAAACATTAAATTGGTATTAGCCCATAGTCATTGTAACAATACACAGTATCATAGACGAACACAACTAGCTTTCTAGTTCCGTTGGTTTGAAGGGGTGTTGTTAAGGACTTATCCAACAGGTTTCACAGTCTGTGGCAAGAAGAATAAATAGATTTTTTTGATGTTTGTTGAGTCAATTGTAATCTATTTTTAGTAGTATCCTCATATGGAGTAGTTGTGCTTGTTATGTTCGCTTTTTGCCTATGTAACGGGCTAAGATGTGGGATTCACTCACATCCTTTGTACTGAAATGTTTTTTTTGGTGTAATACATTTATCGAAGAAACCCTTTACCAAAAAAAAGTATCATAGACGACCGATTAAATAAACAAACGTTATGCTAACCGAACGCTTATAACAGAGTATAGATATTACAAGAGTTTTCCTATTGACTTGAGGCATTTGCAGGACTTTCTTGTCTTCTAAAATCGTTTGTAGATCGTACTTGGTTGTCTTTGCATATTGAAAACCGAGTTTTAGGTTTTCTATTTATAAGTTCTGAAAACAGATCGATACGCCATATTGGAGGGATCCGATACTGTGTATTGGGATAACTTGGCGTGTCCACGATTATTATATTCTGGAATATTCATTAACCGCCACTGAATACGGCGTATAGGAGCTTCTGGATACGGCGTATATAGATGGAAATCATGCTTGTTCAGAATGTTGACTAAAGTATCTTATACGACGTATCTGCTGATGTGGATACGGCGTATCTGCTAATGTGGATACGGCGTATTCTTCAAAGTCAGGCAATGGTCTTGATCTTGTCTATGTTTTGGGAAATAACGTATCCGTCTAGAATGATACATCGTATTCTTCAGATTTAGTAGACTTTCTCGAATTTCTTCATTTATGATCCAAAACACGTTTATTTATCCATTTTTCGCCAAATGCTCGATAATAACTGAGATTTGCACAAATAAGCGATTAAGTATCAAATCTTATATAAAACAAAGCAATATAAATGGGATAAATGATGTCAATAAAATGACGTTATTTGATGTCATCATCCACCCAAACCAAAAAAACCCTTTTTGCATTCTTACATTCAAAACAGCCGAACCCACGAACAAAAACTAAGCAGCAGCCTTACTAATCAGCGAAAAACAAGCCAGAAGCATATACCCACAAACCACATGTTGTAGATTAAAACGAAAAATAAAAACCCTAAAACCAATGAGCAATGCTAGATCCACAAAATTCTTACAAAAATATATCCACAAAATGATTTGTCAATTAAGCATGGAGGGTAAAAAGGTAAAATGAAAGATTATGAAGCAATGTGATTGGACCAAAGTCATTGCCAAGTCATTATGTGGATTATTTTTTGTAAACTCTTTGTGAGTGTAGCATTTCTCAAAACGAATTAGGGTTTCAAAAGCTACACATTAGGTCTCAATCTTCCACGTCAGTACCGATCACAAAGATTTAACAAGATGACAACGACTCTTGAATGAAAAAACGAATCGTGATGTTAAAAGACTATCTGACCAGGAAAACCCTAAATCAGTTAACTAACCCTAAAACAATATATTATCGAACAGTTAAATAATCAAGGATTAGTTACTGAACTATCAAAGGATTGAATTAGTATTAGTAATCGTTTAGATCCATGTAGTTAGTGAACCCTCTTGTACTTCAATAATTTTTCCCATCATAATTTTATGATTATTTATTGTTTATTTAGTTAGTATTTTGTAAAAGATGTATGTTTATGCAAGTTTCTAGTTAAATTTTTTGATTATTTATTCTTTATTTAGCTAGTATTTGATTATTTATTCAATAGACTTACAAAAGCGACAAAAAAACTAATTTTACTCTAGCAAAGGACAACTAAAAGTCTAAAACTAAGAAATATTCACGAAGCGAAGCAGTGCCACGTCACTACAACAAAAGCCCCTTTTCCCAGCGCATTTTTCCCCAGCGACATATGTCGCTGGGAAAAGTAGCTAAACGACAAAAATACTCCGACGTGGCATTTTTTCTCGTTGAATCTTTAGTCAAACGTTATCGAAACGTTTCCCCAGCGACATGTCGCTGGGGAAGATTTTCATGAAATTTGATAAAAAATTTCAGCAAAAATCTAAGCGGGAAATTATCCCGCCAGTCTTTCCCCTGCGACATGTCACTGGGGATACTTTTGTTCATTCTTTAGTGCGTAATTAGTCCATAATTGTTGTAGCGTTTGAACTGTACAACTTTCCTCAGCGACATGTCGCTGGGAAAACTTAACAGGCTTATTTATTAGGCTGGCCCGTTTATAAGTTAACATATTTTCGGGTTTGGGTTTAGTTTCCCCAGCGACATGTCGCTGGGGATGTTCGTTTGACTTTTAAACAAACTATGTTTTTTTAGGCTATTTTCGGCCCTATTCCACATTACTAACTAAATTTACTTCAAAGTTAACTGAATTTTACTCCAAGCTACCACTAATGTAATCATAATACACGGAAGACAATCGATTAACGTTTATTATCCTTATCATCTCTAATTTGTCCACTATATCCTCACCCTTGCCAAGCTCAATACATTGAATCCTCTAAAGGTGTAACCCTAGCTCATACATTTGAAACTCTAATGTGAACCCTGTCTACATACATTTAACCTTTAAAGTTGATAAACCTAGCTCATAACATTGAACCTCCTAATATTGTAACCCTAGCCTATTTTACGAATTATAAACCGAATCGAAACAAGATCACTAGGATCCAAACTTCAATATTATCTCACGAATGTGTTGTTTCTTAATAAACAACCTTTTTGCACCTCGTATAAAACGTGGTTTGTCCTTAAGTTTACTATTAGGTACAACACGTTTTCTTTGTCCAGTTGCTACCGAAAGTGTACTGACCACTTGGTTGAACCTATAATGCTCATTAACGTCCCTTGCTTATATAGCATTTAATTATTTTCATCATTGAAACCTAGCTCATATAGTTGAACCTATAATGTAACCCTAACTCAATACTTTGAACCTATAATGTTTGAATCCCTAACTCATGACTTGAACCAACAATTTGAAAAACCTTAACTCTTACGAGAGAAACCTATTTTATGGTTGAACCCTAACTCATAACAATTAACCTATAATGTTAGGGTCAACATTATAGTTTCCATGTAAATTAAGTTAGGGTTTCACATTATAGGTTCAATGTATGTTGGATCATAGTGATACATTGGTTTTCGACTTCTGTTATGATTCGTAACATCCCCAATGGTAACGCATCCCCTTTGTTGTCAAACATGACATAGACCCTATCTTGTGGGTCTCGACAACCAACACGGCAAATACTCTTTCGATGGCTACATAATCTTCAAAATGCGCGCAGTTAATTTTGCTTTCGGAGGAAGTTTATATCTACCTATAGTTTTTAAGAAATGATTTCACTAAAGAAAATCCTTGAACATCTAATGTATAACCGTAACATATCATAAATGGCTTTGTGAAAATAGGAAATATGCGTGTTAGCTTCTAATCAAGTCAACTAGTCACATACATTGAAACCTTTAATGTGTAAACCCAACTCATACATTGAACTTCTAATGAATCCCTACCTTATTCATTGAACCTTAATGTGTATCCCTAAGCTCATACAATTGAACCTCTAATTGTAACCCAACCATATAAGACGTTGAACCTCTAATGTGTAACCTAGCTTATACATTAAACCTCTAATGTGTAAAACCCTAACTCAATACATGAACCTTAAATTGTAACCCTAACTACTCATACATTGAACCTAAATGTTAGGGTTCAACAATATAGGTCAATGTATGAGTTTGTAGGGTTTACACATAATAGTTCTTTTGTATGACTAGGGTTTCAACATTATAGGGATCAACTATGAGTTAGTGTTCAACATAATATTCACCGTACGAGTTACTGTCAACATTGTAGTTTCAATGATGAGTAAGAGGTTCAACATCATCGTGAGATAATATTCGAAGTTGGATCCAGTGATCATGTTTCGAACTTCAGTTATGATTCGTAACATACCCAAGTGGTTTGGATCCTAGTGACATAACCCCGTATCTTGTGTGCTCCGAACCACACCGGCAGATACTCTTCGATGGGCCACACCATAATCTTCAAAATGCCGCGCGTATTTTGGGCTTACTGGAGGAAGTTATCTACCTATAAGTTTTTTTAAAGAAATGATGGTTCACTTAAAGAAATCCTTTGAACATCTAATTGGTAACCCTAACTTATACCATTGAACCTTTAATTAGTAACCCTAGCTCATACATTTGAACCTCTAATGTGTAACCCTACCTTTATACTATGACCTCTAATGTTAACCCTAGCTCATACATTAAAACCTCTAATGTGTAAACACCTAAACTCATACAATTAACCTCTAATGTGTAACCTCCACAAGCTCATACAATGAAACTTTAATGTGTAACCCTAACTCATACATTGAACCTCTAATGTGTAACCCTAACTCATACAAGTTGTTAATTCTTGGCCCTAAATCCCCGAGCAAGGACATTGATGTATTAGACTTGAGGCCTTGATTGATGACCCAGCAGGTTTTTATGGCACAAGAAAGGTTTGCTACTACAGACATTGTTTCAGGACAAAATTTCAATATGAGAGCGATGGTTTTATGGACCATAAATGATTTTCCTGCTCGAAGTAGTTTGTCTGGGTGGAGTGGGCAAGGTTACAAGGCATGCCCTACATGTAATGAAGAAACTCCATCTATTGGGGTGAAAAACAAAATAGCTTATGTTGGCCACAGAAGATTCTTAAGGAAGCCCCATAAATGGAGGAGTTCACGTGAATTCAATGGCGATACTGATCACAGAGATCCTCCTAAAGAATATCCTAGGGATGTAATCCTGGCTCAGCATGCTAGATTGCTAACGCGTGTGCCGGGTAAACATCCCGAAACAAGGGAGGAAGATAAAACGCAATTGAAGTCTGAAGCTTGAACTGGACTAAACGGTCTATTTTTTTACGAGCTTGAGTAATGGTCTTTATTTCACTAAGACACAATTTAGACATCATGCATATCGAAAAAAATGTGTTGGAGGCCATCTTGAACACTTTGTTAATGAATGACAAATCCAAAGACACCGCCAAGGCAAGACAAGACTTGCAAAATTTGGGCATTCGAAGACCTTTGTGGCTAACCAAAAACCACAAGGGGAAGATCGTGAAGCCCCAGGCTGCGTATTCTTTCACACCAGAGAACCGGAAAAAGTTTTGTCAGTACATCAAAGGAGTTAAACTACCAGATGGGTTCGGATCATGCTTCAAGCACAAAGTGACCGATAATGATACAAATATAACGGGCCTGAAGTCTCATGACTGTCATATAATGATGCAACGTTTACTTCCTTATGGACTTCAAAATTACTTGCCCGATAATATTGCAAAACCAATAATCGAGCTATCTTCCTTGTTTAAGCAACTCTGCTCTGCAACTTTGATGGAGGATGACATGTTGAAAGCTTCGGTCAAGGTGGTTGAAATTCTATGCGAGCTTGAGCGCATATATAACCCTCCTGCTTTCTTTGAACATTATGATTCACTTGCCCATCCATTAACTCTGATCTCTTGAAGGCGGGCCTATTCACCCCCGGTGATGTTTTCCATTTGAAAGAATTCATGAAGAAGCTAAAAAGGTTATTAAGAAATAAAGTCTAAGCCGGGAAGGTTTCGAATCCGCGGAAGGTTTATGTGCAGAAGAAGCATTGACTTTAAGTTCTCATTAGTTTTTCGGGATGTTACCACGAAATTTTATCGTCTCGAACTAATTTGGACCCCCCTCCCCCAACGTGTAGTTATTCAGGTGTTTCCGGTCGGTATGCAATACGTTGTGTTTACGGTCGTTTCCTCCTTTTGGTGCCAAAGTAGTTTCAATAAGCGGATGGTAAGGACTTCACAATATCCCTGAGATCGACACGTAACCGGGCCCAGTTCCCGAGGTACGCGTTTTACTAATTTGTAATTTTTTTTTCTTAACATATCATTTTTCGACGACTTATTCTAAATACCATAGAACGTTTTTCAGTTTATTATCCAGAAAAAAACATGCTAGAAGAGATTCACCGGCTGGTTTAGACGCTGGTAAACTAGACTATATTTTGTGTACTAAGTGTCAAACATAACAAGTATCACATTTTTTGTTCTCTATCTAATCATAATCTTCTCATAGATTTGTGAACTTCACGCAAACAATCTCCAGAGACCAGAGGTTAGCACAACCAGCGAGTTTTTCTCTTTGGCTAATGGACCATCAAGGACTCCAATGTCAGTAAACGCTTGCGTAGTAGATGGTGTGAGGTATGTCGTGCAGAGCCGCGATGAACCGCGCACAACTCAAAACAGCGGCATTTGTGCGCCTGGCCCTGACGGGGAAATGTCTTATGGTCAGCTTCAAGAAATCCTCGAGTTTAAATATTTGTCGTTCAAAGTTGCGTTTTGTTCATAGTTAAGTGGTTTCGACAACCGTCAAACAATGGTAGAGTCAAGAAACTTACCTTTAGAAACGGAATGACACAAATCATCGGCTCTGGTGAGTGGTGGAAAAATGATCAATACATTCTCCAACACAATTTAAAACAAGGTCTTCTACCTTGAAGATCCGGCCAAACCCAACGTGAAGGTCGTCGAACATGTTAATCATAAAAAGTTTTTCAACAGGGGTGTCATCGTGGTAGAGAACGAACCTGATATTATACATTTGGACAACTCATCTGATCTCCCACCTTCTACTAGTGGGAATGACTTGGATAATGTCACCTTCTATATAGATTTGCATATAGATGGTGAATCAACGGAGGTTGACGCACCGCCAGATATCATTGATGTTCCTGGCGAAGACGATGATATTAGCGATGATGAAGACCCCCTTCCTCATGATTTAGCAGATTCTGATGTTGAAGACCTCATCAATGATGATGATGGTGTTGAGAAAGTTTATTCTAGTGAAGAAGAAGATTAACCTTGTGTTGTAACTTGCAAAATACACTTATATATTTGAATGAATGAATGAATGAATGAAATTGTTGTGGATTGTTTAAATGTGTAAATTTATTTGGATATTTGATTTGTTCATTCTTTGTATTATTTTGTTTCACTAATTTCTACATGTTATGCTAATTTGTACATGTACATGATGGCTGAGTTGCACAGCACAAGGCGGTGGACGGTGGTGGTGAGGATCCTTCACGTCCCACCGCCTGACATCAAATCTGTTGCGCGGGTTTCTTTCACAACCGAGGTAAGAATTTTTCTGTGATTTATTGTATTACAAGCATAATTTTGATACATATATTGAAACTTGCTTGCCTTGAACTTTTATGACCTTTTAACACTCACTTGATTTTGCAAGGAAAAGGAAAAGCGAAGCCCAATTTGGGCGGCGTGAAAGCCGGCAGGAAGACCCGGGAAAGGACCCGGAACCAAGTATTAAAGGATGCGGTGGCCGCTAATAAAGGCCGGCCCATCGAGATCGTGTTTCGAGACCGTGCTGATAACACGGATTTCCCTACCGCACCCCTACTCGACTCAGTGGGAAACTACTTCGGGAGATGATTAGAGTAGTAACCTTTGTATCACCCTTCCTGGCAGAAGGCCCCCGCGGGGGATCATGGCAGCTGATGGCCACTCTTTGTGGGTCAGTTATCCTTTACTATTTATTTATTATCGGTTCATTTTATTTAATTATGTATATTTTATCTAAATTCGTTATTTATTTATTCATATAAATAAATAAACAAATTTTAAATAAATATATAAATTATATTTTCTAACTCTGTTTCAATGTGTTGTATATAATTGCATCTACTATAAACTCGAAGCCAGCAAAATGAGATCCGAGCGATGGCCCTAGAATCGAAGGATAACTTCAGGCTCAGTTTGGAAATCATAATAACACCAACAAGCAACCTTGAAGAGTGAGCATTGGATCATGAGACCCCGAGACTGGAGCTTATGATTTGGATCGGATCAGGCGGGGCAAACCCGAAGATACAACCACGGATGATGAGTGGGAAAATACAACAACTTCCTGGAAGTGACCCTGCCAACGGCCCAGCGAGCCGAATCAAATAGCTGAATCGGTCCTCAAGAGCACGGTGGTATCACGCCATAGATCTCGGTTCCGAGTCCCTCTCAAACTCGACATCTGATGGAAATTAATATATATTATTATTAATTTTACATACATATATTATATCTGATATACATTTTGGTGTGTTAAAATTGTCGTTATTTAATTATATTGATCTTATATGCGTGTGTATGTACAGAAAATGACGTCGGCAACCCAAGAGGAACCATCAGATATCGACACGTTCTATCGTCTCCACACCGTTAACGTGTATTCCAATATTCTGAGCTCTCCGATGTATGTAAGTTTTCTTTCAACCCTACTTTAATGAATCATCGATTAATAATGTAGCAACCCGACTAATATATTTACTATCTTGTGTTATTGTCACTACATAGGATAGGATGAGGGAGCTCGAGGCGACGGGTGAGCACACCACTGCAGAAATCAACAGCGATGGTCCGAGGCGGAAAGCTTCGCGGCCACATTCCTGGCGAGATGGTCCCGGTAATGCCAGGATAAGTCAGCTCTAGTCTTGAGCTATACCGCAACCCGTTTGAATAGAGCAGGGATGTCGATTTCATGATGAGCTTGATGAGAAGCGACAACAGGTTCGCGGATGCTTTATTGCTCGGTAATATTCAGGTGGAAGCAGCGGGAGTGACGTAGTCGCGCTCATGAAAGAGAGGATTTTGATGATACGGGGGTGAGGATGGTGGCGATGACACGAGTTAGTCGTGTTATATGTTCATTAGTATGGTACATTATTTCTTTATGTTTATCTTGTGGACTATTGACTTGTTTCCCTAGTATGCTACATCACGCTTGTTTCCCTAAACTATCATGTGTACATATTCGGCTTTTGGCCGATTTCCCTACATTAGATTTTGGTTTTGGTACAAGTTGTGGTGTATTTTGTATTGCGAGATGCGTTTACTTTGTAATTGTTTATGGTACAATTGTAGGAGATGTATACCGAGTTTTGGTTGGTAATTTTTTTCCTGAAAAAAATCTGGAAATGCCTGTCTGTGTCAGGGCAATTTTTTTCCGGAAAAAATATGGAAATGCTAGCTTAGTGAGGCTGTATAAAAAAAAAATTGCAAGACTTTTCCCCAGCGACATGTCGCTGGGAAAATCCCTCTAAAGGACCAAAACAATCAGGCGAAAGCGTTGAAAAAGTCAAACTCAAAGGGGACCTTCCCACGACATGTCGCTGGGAAAAGTCTGCAATTAACTTAAGATTTTATATTAACAATAAATATTAGTTTTAATCAGACTTTCTCCCCCCCCGACATGTCGCAGGGGAAGCTACTGCCACCGTGGCACCAAGTTCCTTGTAACAAAAAATTACCGTGGTCCTACATTTCGCTGAGGATTGTCGCTGGGGAACGTTTTTGCCATCGAGCTTACCCATTCAACTTTTTCCCCCCGACATATCCAGTGCTGGGGATATTTTTCCCAGCGACATGTCGCTGGCAAAATTTGGAAATGATGCTGGGAAAGTCATCTGAATGATTGAGTGGCTTGATATTCTATAAATATTAGCAGATTTACAAAATCAATCAAACAAAGATACATATAATAATTCTAGAGATTTCACAATAAGAATAGTTACTCGTAGAACCTTTAAGTGAATAATACATGCAGTTCCTTTTTTTTCTTTTTTTAAGTGGAAATCAACATCTTAAAATTTTATGTAAGCAACGACGTTTTTAGTGCTTTAGTGGATCACAACAATAGGTTACTATTCTCATGTGTCATGGAAATATTTACCAAAAGTGGTAATAAGCAGAATGCAATATTGCTGTAATTCACTTTTTATGGGAAATTACTTTTCAAACTGTCAATCAGTTGAATATTGATTCAACGTTGAAATGGTAGGACTAGAAATAAGCAGGCGGCTTCTCCTTAATAGTTGCTATTCAAAATTTGGATTTACTCACGTGGTTCAATTATATCTTATTTTCCACTTATATTCCTGGTTTTTGCATGCATGCATATATATAAATACTGATGGATTGTATTGGTAAGTTGATTAGTATACACGACCTAAAGTGTGTGAAGCCATTGGGGCACACACGTTAACGCATAGAGTACGATTTAAAGTTTCCGTTGGCTACTTCTATTTGTAAACCGTTGGACACGAATGATCAAGACAATGAATCCATGAATGTATTAATGACAATAGCCGGATTGTGAGAATCTATGAATATTCTTGTGTAAGTGGTCTAGTTCATAATTAGGAGATAAGAAGAACTAGAGGAGTTGTATAGAAAATATTGTGAGTGTAATGTGAGCCCTTATCAAGAGTAGGGTTTGATGGGTATTTAAACCCTTCAACCCCATCTCATTCTGATCGTGCCTTACACATTGATACTCTCCCAAAATCTGTCTTCCTTCTCCTCTTCTCAAATTCATCCAAAAAAAAAAAAAAAAAAAAAAAAAAAAAAAAAAAAAAAAAAAAAAAAAAAAAAAAATAAAAAAAAAAAAAAAAAAAAAAAATAAAAAATAAAGAAACCATAAACCCTCACTATGTTTATTCATTTTCCATTCATTATTCTTGTTGTTTTGATATTCGGTACATCAAAGGTGATACATCAAGCGTGTTTCTGATCCCAGGAGACCCATTTACAGAATCGAGGTTTGGTTTTAGTGTTCTCAATCTTGATAACATCTCGAAGCGAGCTAGGGTTTGTGTTTTGGTGTTTCGGTTGCATTTGCCTATTTTGGTACCAACCGAAATCAAGGAAAACCCTATTTTCCTATACTGAATTTCGATCTCTCCAGGGGTGCTTAATACAAGAGTGGTATTTGGTACTTTATTTAGGGTTGATTGGTATACAAAGGTTGTATTAGGTGCACATGAGGTTTGGACTAGCATTCGGGCGTGCTTGTTAGACGTGTTTGTGTGAGCACTCGTAGAGGTGACAATTTAGTCACTAGTTTCTAGATCTCGGTTTTGTTTATTTGCAGTTGACTACGAGGGTTAGTATTCTATATTCCTTATTGTGTTTATATGTATGTTGATTGTTTATGCTAAACTAGATCTATATCCGTTGCGTACTCGTAAGAGTTAATGGTTAACTTGATTGTTAAATTCCAACAGTGGCATCACGAGTCAACTCGTTTAGTATTTATATATTACATACGATTTAAACACGTCAGAACTGCATGAAATCTTGATATATTGTTTTATTTATTATTTTATTAGAAAATTATAGAAACTATATGCAATACTTTCCATAAATAATGAATAAACAACCTAGAATCAACACATATGTTATATTGATAAAAAGAAGAATAGATTAAAATTAAATGTTAATTAAAATGTTATGTTATTCTATTCTTGTTTTATCTCGGCGATAAGACTCAGGCAATCATATTATATGATGGATGTGGCGATCTAGGCACTTTAGCAGAAAATCTAGTGAGAGTCTTATGGTTTTCTAATTGGGGAAGACTCTTTTGAGAACTCGAGGCATTATGTGATTTACTGCTTTCATTATAAGAGTTTGTTCCTCAATTTTAATCTATTTTTTAGTCTGTTTTGATTGCTTATATGTGATATGCCATGTGTCTAGTCAATATTTGAAAAAATAGATCTTATGAAACTCTTAAAACCAGACTTATACTTATAGAGAAATTTGGATTGAACATGTCTAGTATTAAGCATACTCCTTATGACTTGTTATGTGTTATTTGCGAAACCGGGGTTTTGGACAAATTAATACGGACATTAAACTATGAAATTTAATTTATTGTGAAGCTTTAGTTTTACATGCGCAATATGTGGTTGAATTGATCTTTAATTTTCTCCCGCCCCACTACATGCTTCGGCATATGAGGGAATTATTAGAATTACTTGTGTCTTCGGACCAAGTAGGAGTACAATATAGGGTTTGATCAATTTGTAATCCTACCATATTGGCAACAATAAAACTAATGTTAACAAAATGTTTTCTTAACTTTGTGCTACAAGTTGTTTTGCATGCTTCTTGTACACGTTTTTGTCACATTTATGTGTATACCCTTATATGAAGTTTTAAGTCTATGCCAGCCAAAACTAGAACACGTGCATTTGGCTTGACCTCTCTGGTCAGACCTCAAGGCCTTGCCAAACCCATGGCGATTTTTTTCCGAGAACATTTGACAAAATGATGTCTATATCAAAAAGGTTAACAAAATGTTTTCTTAACTTGTGCTACAAGATGTTTTGCATGCTTCTTGTACACGAATTTGTCACATTTATATGTATACCCCTATGTGAAGTTTTAAGTCTATGCCAGCCAAATAAAGAACACATGCACTTGGATTGACCTCTCTGGTTAGACCTCAAGGCCTCTCCAACCCATGGCGAATTTTTTCATAGGTCAGATCTATGTCAATTTTTGCACGTTCTTTTTTGGTCGACTTAAATCGAGTTTCCTGGTCAGACCTCGGACCCGCGGCATAAGATGAGACTAAATATGCTTTTGACAGTGCTATATGATTTACTAATGTCATAAGTCTCATAAAACTAAGAGTTGCATTCTATGCAATTAACGCCCGTCGCTTACCTCTTGCCCTACTTATTTGTATGTTGGTCAGACCTCCGGTTTTAAGTGGGAGGTAAAGTTGGATCTTAGTCTTATTAGTAATTAATTAGGTGGTTAATTCATTTAAGAATTTAATTATCGACAATACTAATTATTTGAACTTTTTCTGATTGTTGATGACTACCTCCGTAGTTACCAATTCGGTTTTCAAGGGTTTCTTCTAGAAACAAAAAATAACTGGACCTAACTTCATTGACTGGTATAGACAACTTAGGATTGTACTATCAGTTGAGGATAAGTTGTATTACCTACAGCAGCCAATTCCTCTTGCTCCTGTCCCAGCTCAAGCTAGTCAGCAAGTTGCTTCAGAAGCCCTTGCAGCTCACACTACATGGGTTAAAGGATCAAAAGAGATTGATAGACTCATGCTCATGACTATGAAACCAGATATCCAACAAAATCTGGAAAACCTTAGTGCCTATGACATGTTGCAGGAGTTAAAAACTCTGTTTTCTCAACAAGTAGAGTAGGAGCTTCTTTAGACTATGAGAGATTTTGACTCTTGCAAACAGGAAGAAGGACAGTCTGTTAGCTCTTACGTTCTCAAAATAAAGAGTTATATAGACAATCTTGAGCGCCTAGGCTACCCCGTGTCTCTTAACCTTGGAGTGAGTCTTATTTTGATCTCTCTGCGCAAAGAATTTAACAGTTTTGTGCAGAATTACAATATGCACAGCATGGGGAAAATGGTTAATGAGTTGCATGCTATACTGAAGCTCCATGAGCAAACTCTAACCAAGAAAGATCCTGCACTTCATGCAATTCGGGAAAGCAAAGTCCAGAAAAAGAATAACAAGCAAAAGAAACCGCAGGTGGCTGCTAAGGGCCAGAATCAAGGGAAGGGGAGAAGTAAGCTTGCTTATGCTCCCAAACCCAAGATTCCCCCTCCACCAAATAGGGAAAATCTAGCTAAGGACTCAATCTGTCATTAATGCAGTGATACAGGTTATTGGAAGAGGAACCGTCCTCAGTATTTAGCCTAGTTATTGAAGACCAAGAAGCTATCTCAAGGAGCTAGCGGTTCAGATATCTTCACTATAGAACTCTATACTTTTCCTAATAAATCTTGGGTTTATGACACTAGTTGTGGCACTCACATCTGTAATACAACTCAAGGTCTCAGGGGAAGTAGGAAATTGAAGCCAGGAGCTTTAAGCTTGTACATAGGCAATGGTCAACGTGCAACGGTTGAAGCGATTGGAACTTATCATTTATGTTTCCCTAGCGGATTAGTTATTGTTTTGAACAATTGTCATTATGCTCCCTCTATTACTAGGGGAATTATTTCAGTTTCCAGATTGTATGACGATGGTTATGTTAACCGTTTTGTGGATAATGCAATTTCAGTTTCTAGGAATAATTTGGTTTATTTTAGTGTTGTCCCAAGGGATGGTATTTTTGAAATTGATTTGTCTAATCCTAATGCAATTGATAATTCTATGTATGCTGTAAGCAACAAAAGAGCCAAGCTAAACTTAGACTCAGCTCTCTTATGGCATTGTTGTCTTGGACACATAAGCAAGAAATGCATTGAGAAGTTGCAACATGATGGACTTCTTAACTCAACTGACCTTATGGCTTTTGAAAAATGTGTCTCTTGTATATCTGGAAAGATGGCACGAAAACCTTACACGCATCAAGTGGAAAGTGCCAAAGATCACCGATGTATGTGGCCCATTTAGAACTGTGTCAAGGCAAGGAGCTTGCTACTTTGTCACTTTCACTGACGACTTTGGTCGTTATGGTTATGTTTACTTGTTAAATCATAAAAATGAAGTGTTTGAAACTTTCAAAGTGTTTCAAAAGGAAGTAGAAAATCAACTCGGGAAGACCATAAAATCGCTACATTATGATCATGGGGGCGAGTATATGAGTCAAGAGTTTTTGTATCATCCAAAGGAGCATGGGATAATCGCCCATCATACACCTCCTTACACGCCACAACATAATGGTGTGTCAGGGAAGAGAAATAGAACCCTACTATATATGGTTTGCTCCATGATGAAGTCAAAACAACTTATTCCAGAAGTCTTTGGGGATTTGCCCTTAAGACTGATGGCTTCGCATTCTCAATTGATTCCAACAAGTATGGTTGATAAGAACACATACGAAGTATGGCATGGGCAAGCCCTTAAGCTGTCTTACTTAAAAGTCTAAGGTTGTGAGGCACTTGTTAAGCGAGATACTCTTACCAAGCCTAAAAAATTAGAACCCAGATCTATTAAGTGTATCTTTGTAGGATACCCAAAGAAAACAATTGGTTATTTTTTCTACTACCCCCCCCCCCCCCGAGAACAAAGTTATTGTGATTGGAATGTTGAATTCTTAGAGAATAGTCTTATAACTTAAGAAGCAAGTGGGAGTTTAGAAGATCTTGAAATTATTCAAGAAGAAGATACGCATCCTTATATTGACTACTGGCTTAATATCATGAAGAGGATGATCTAGAAATATATGGAACCTCAAAGTGATATTCATTCCCTATTCGTAGGTCCACAATGGACACGGACTGCCCCAAATGGTATGTGCTTATACATAGATGTTGAGGGCAATGAGTTAGGGGATCCTTGGTGTGAACCCGATAACTATAGAGCTGCATTTTTAGAACCTGGTATTGATAAATGGATGATGCTATGAATGTGGAATATGCATTCCATGAAAGACAACGGACGGTTAGGACTTAGTTATCTTGCTCCTAACGGGCAAAACCATGGTTGCAAGGGGACTCTTCAAGAAGTAAGACGACATGGATGGTGCTCTACACACTTTAAAGCTCATCTTTGTAGCGAAGGTCCCTTCATCAAACCTTCGGGTTGATTATGAAGAAACTTTCTCCCGTTTTGGGAAATTAGAGCTATTAGGATGCTTTTTTAGCCATAGCAGGTATTATGACTATGAGATTTGGCAAATTGATGTCAAAATTGCCTTCCTCAATAGACATCTCTTAGAAAAGGTCTATATGGAGCAACCAGAAGGTTTTGTCATCCAAAATATTCCAACCGGATGATGCAAGCTGAAGGTTCTATTTATGGAATTAAGCAAGCATCAAGGCATTGGAATAAACGATATCGATGATGAAATAAAGAAATTAGTTTCACTCAAATCGTCGTATTGAGCATGTGTATATCTTAAAGCTAGTGGGAGTAATGTCCACTTTGTTATTTCTTGTTTGTCGATGACATATTGATCATGGGAAACCAACACATTTCCAATGTTGACAGATGTAAAATCCTACCTTGGAAGGTGTTTTGCTATGAAAGATTTAGGTGAAGCTGCTTATATTCTTGGAATTAAGATCTATAGAGATAGATCACGGCGGTTATTGGTTTGTGTCAAAGTGCTTATATTAAGAAAATATTAAAGAGATTTCACATGGAGAATTCCAAACGTGGAATCATAACCCCATGCAAAGAAAAGCTAAGAAGTGAGTAAATCACAAGAGTGCTTCACACCTGCTGAATAAAGAGCATGCAAAATTTATGACATTTTTTTTTTATTTGGCCTCGGCTGAGGGTTGTTTATGTATGATGTGAGATGTACTCGCCTTGATGTTGCGTTCGCTCAGAACATAACAAGCCGATTTCAACAGAATCCAGGTGATCTTTATTGGACTACTGTTGAGAACATTCTAAAGTATCTCAGGAATACTAAGGATATGTTTCTTGTTTACGGAGGTGATATAAAAACGAGAGCTCGGGGTTTCTTGCTACACTGATGTTGGATATCTGAAGGATGCTGATGACCTCAAGTCTCAGACTGGATATGTATTCGTTTTAAATGGAGGTGCTGTTGACTGGAAGAGTACAAAGCAAGATCTCATCATGCAGAAGCTGAGTATATTGCTGCTTATGATGCTTTCAAAGAAGCTGTTTGGGTTAGAAAATTCATTTCTGGGGTTGGTGTTGTTCCCACAATTGAAGAACCTATAAATATGTACTGTGATAATACAGGAGCAATTACTATAGCTAATGAATCAGAAATCACTAAAGGTGCTAGACATTTTCATGCCAAAGTTCACTACCTTCGTGAAGTTATTAAATACGGCGACATAAAGTTAGAAAAAGTTCACATAGATGATAACTTAGATGATCCTTTTACTAAAGCATTAGCCTTTCCAAAGCATTCAGAACATACTAGGAATATTGGAATGCTTCCAGCTAGTAGTCTCATGTAAATCTGTGTTTTATTAGTATTTGGATAATTGGGATTGTAAGACAATTTTATTTTCTGATGAATAAAGATACTTGGTATTTGTTTTCATTCATATAATAATTGTTATCCTATATTTGCATGTTTAATCCTTGAATGATTTATCATTCTAAATATGTCCATTGTCGGTTAACAATATGGGAGTATTGTTACATAAGGCAAATGTGAGTGTTGGTTATATTCTTTGAATATATGGATGGTTCCTGCCAAACTCATATGTTATTCACAAGGGATGCATATTGGACACCCCAACCTTCGAATAATTACTTTTGGATCTGTTGTCATAAGTAATATTCCGAATATGGTTAGTAAAGTATCTTTAGAACTTTGGGAATACAATACATGTTTGTATGTAGTGGATATCACTCTTAATTCTAAGTTTTAAAGCTTTTGTCCTAAATAAGGTAGTTATAAAGGCTATTATTGGAAGTGATGTAAAGCAGCATTCACAACACTTGTACTCAACAAAGAATTTGTTCTTCCACTGGATATGTGCAGAATGATACCATTGGTGCCTCTCCAGAATTAATCAGATAATTGTTTGGCCAAACCCAAAGGGTAATGCAAGATGATTCTTGATTACATTTGGTATATCTGAATTAAGTTCTATAAACGTGAGAATCTAAATGGTTAAACTATATGGAATAAGTTAGTATATATATCCATTGGTTTACGGTATTTGAACAAAGGGATGTTTTTAGTGAGAGTACATGACATGATAGTGAAGAATGTTTTTGTAAACTGATCTCAGACATTATCCTAGTTTTTAACAACGAATGTGAGTGTTTCTAGACGTTTCCGTCGTTAGTATATGTGTTGTTTGCTACTCCAATTCCCAAGTGGGAGCTGTTGGGTTATGGTAGTTGGACTAACACTAATACGACTAGAATTGTGTGAGCCTATTGGGGGCACACACGTTAAACACTTAGAGTGCGTTTTATTTCACGTATGTTTCTAAATGTAAACCAAAAGGACTAAAAACGACTAAGACAAAATCCTATGGTTGTCCTAATGATTAGAGCCGGCCTAGAAGGATCTAGAAGGTGTCTAAGTTCATTGGTTCTTGGTGATAAGGAGAGTAGAAGAGTTGTTATAAGTTTTGGTTTCTCATTCCGAGTCTTATCATGATTAGGGCTTGAAGGGAACATCAACCCCTCACCCCTAGCTCATTTAGGAATCTATAATAAACCCTAGATACTCCCAAAGCTATCTGAAATTAGCTGCTCCTCTCCCCACTCAAAATAGCCGAATACTATAAACCCTAATTAGGGTTCTTCCATTTTCGGTTTACCTTTTCTTGCTGTTTTGATTTTCGGTAACCTCAAAAGAGGTTCAAGAAGTGTGGTACGATCCCAGGTCTTCTACAGCAGGTCCAAGGGTTTGGTTTATGGTTGTTAAGGCGTGACAACAGTTAGAAACAGCTAGGGTTTGTTTTTTTGTGATTTTTGGTTCATATTGGGCATTTTCGGTTGAACCGAATTTGGTGAAACCCTAGTTCTTCCTTTTGATTTTTGGTACAGTTCACTTAGGTTGATTTTGGTACGTGATTCAAGAAGCAAGGTGTTACAAAGGTTGTTTGGGTTATACGTGAAGTTGGACTAGCATCCGGGCGCACTTGGTTGACGTGTTTGCGTGAGCATCCGTAGAGGTGGAAACTTATCTACTAGTTTCATTGTTATAGTTCTCGTTTGATTTGTTCAAGGCATTTTCAACAAGGGTTAGTTTTCTCGTACTCTTTTATGTTTATTGTGTGTTAATCATTTGTGCCAAACTAGATCCATATCCGTTGTGTACTCGTAGTTATTGGTTAACTAATTATTAAATCCCAACACTACTTGTCCGAGATAATGAACTGACAGGCATATAAACCAAGAGCTTGTACATTGTTCGAGCTTAGTCGGAGTAGGGTTTGATGAAATAATCATGGAAACAGTGTGACACTTCGTAAAATTTAGGTTATCTTGTCCTTAAGTAAAATGTATGTACTGCAAAGTTTGCAAATTTTTACCGTTAATCTCAAAAGGAAGTCATCCTATGATCGATATGCACTACTCCGTGTTATAGAAAGTCTAAATGGCACGCAAATATTACCATTATTACTTTTATGTCTAAAAGGATATTTTAGAATTTGTAGCAGTAAAACCATATTTATTTCACACTTTGCGAAGCAAGGTCGTCTACTTATATTTTTATGAAACCATCTACACTCCGACAAATACCCGTGCCCACGTCAATGTTTAAAAAAAAGAAATTTATAAATAAATAATAACGATGAAACATCATCATGTACACTTACAAACTACCCTACCTGTTTTCTTTTCAAAATCCACATGCCAAGTTAGGTCTCAGTAACTGATTCAAATTTCAAAGGGCAAGAAACAGTATATATTCCCAAACAGTGATAAATGGTACCAATGATGACTAATAATATCGAAACGTATTACTATTGTTCAATAGTGTGTAATACCACCCCACCTGCTTTTAAACTTTTCAGTAACCAAACGAAATGGTTAGTGTATAAATAAGAGCCATTCACACTCATCTCTAGCACAACTCAATTCCAAAAACAAGAAAAAGAAAAAAAACCATACGACTAGAGTTAGGGTTTTCGAGCCTAGAGACGCCGGGTTTAAAAGGGTAGAGGCCAAGGGAGGTTCGAGCTTCCTTATCACAATCACCTCTCCCCATCGTCTAACCAATTTGGACCTCGGTAAGTCGCACTCGTAATTTAACGTCTATCATTGTCATGTCGTTTACCTTGTAGCCTAGTATACAACACCAACGAAACACGTCAAATCTTGGCAAAGCTAGATAAGGGCCTTGGTTTTTGCATGACTAAGACACGACACACATGGTGAAACCCATGCATGATCTGTGTAAACATGTGCATGCCAAACCTTGTTTACTATGCATATAATATCAGAACGCGTTAGGAAAGCTAGTGTGACTTATTACTTTTCGGAAAATGGATAAACGAAAACCAAAGACAATTTATAAAAAGTTTTAAACAAATATGTTGGCTCACTAGGAACGATTAGAGACTAGGATTATGCGTGACCTACATAGGACCTTATGTCGTGACCTCGGTACGTTACTTTGGGCGTAGCAAAGTGCCACGTGACGAACCACAGCAAGCCGTTGGCTCACTGTTGGACATCACAGCCCCTAACGAACCCGAGCAAAGTATGCTCGTTGGTTCGCACCAAGACCTCGAAGCACTTGACGCTAATTTGCATCACGAGGCGCACCGCAATGCATACAAAGAAGCTATAATAGGCTGTCACTTGTTTTGTGGCTGTTAAGATGCTAAGGACGTAGTAACGTCCTTATGCCTTGGTGTTTAACTAAACTCAAGGCTAACCATATACAACGAATCATGCGAAATATATATAAATACTTAGTTATACATGTAGAAGGTTACAATATGTAGAAGAAGAAACCACAACAATGGTTACCAACTCCACTGTTGGGCTCGACAGAAAACAAAAAGAATGGAAAGAAAAGAAGTAGAACATGTGCTTTATATATATATATATATATATATATATATATATATACATATGATGGGTTATGTTGTGAAGAAGAAAACACAAAACAAGTGGGTACAACCCACTGTTGCTCGACAGAAAATAGAAAAGGGAAACATGGTATGGGTTTTGAGATATAGAAAAGAATGCGCGTTTTCTTAATTTATGACAAGTTGACGTAGGGTAATCATTATACTTTCATTCATAAATTTGTCGTAGAGATTTATTACATGCAAAAAGTTAGTATCGTATACTCTCTGGTTCGAGCCCCAAATGGATGTTGGCAGTCGTTAAAAGAGTATAGTTATTTCCGATGAATAAAAAAATAAGAACGATATTTTGCGCAGGATTTAGAATTATTAACATTGGAACGGAACTTTTTCAAACTGGTAAACGAGTTTATTCCCGCCTAGATAATTTAGTTGACACTTAAATATTTTTAAGACTTATTTGGGTTTTAAAATGTGATTTTTAATGTTAAAAGAGTTGAAAATATTTGCTATATTGATAACAATTTAAGTCCCACATTAAGTTTGCCAATATCGCATCATAGATGAATCAATTTAATAATTCATTTCATATATTAAGTCTTTAGAATATAGACTCAGATTTGTCGTAATTATTTAGGTGTTTGACCGAATCACTATTTGACGTGCATTGAACCATTGTCATTTCTAGACGATTAATTGACAAGGTGAGTTTTCATATCCCCTACGCTACTATTTTAAATCATATTTTGGGGTGAGAACATTTCTTATTTCAAATGTGTGAATACAAGTACAAGTACTCATTACTGATTGGTCTAAGTCCTATTTAACCCAAGATGCTAATTGCCGAATCTATCAGAACGTTAATTACTTGTAAGCGCGATTGTTTATGATAGATCTATCGGGATTGACGTCTCTGTTCGTCTTGGACTGACATTAGTAAAGCGAATACAGTTTCTTTTGAGTCAGATTACGGGTGTCCAGGGTTAGGGAACTGTAAGGGATTCATTATTGTTGTATTGTTAACGCTTCGGTGTCATGAGCTTAGACAATAATATGCAATTTATATGGACTTTGTATATGTTATATTGTCATATGTGGGTGAAATCTTATGATTCATAAACACTACATTTTCTGCTTAAACAAACCTATAAACTCAGTAACTTTATGTTGACACTTTAGCAATGTTTTCTCAGGTATTAAGAACGAAGATGCTATATGAAGTCTCATGCACTGCAGTTATTTCCTGTTATCTAAAGATCATTTGTACTATTTAAAATAATGTTGTATTGTCTATTTTTATGCTTCCGCTGTATGTTTAAACAATTTATTATTTCCTAATACAAATGATCAATTTTCTTAAAACGTTTCATATAGAGGCGTTATTTATGCTTAGAGGCGCTTGAATATTCTTGAAAGTCACACGCTCTCTCGGATGCCATTATACTCTGATGTTTTAGGGGTGTGACAGATTGGTATCAGAGCTCTGAGTTATAGAGAACTAGGTTGCATTAGGTAGCACTAGACTATAACTACTTATCTGCCTAACATGCTTATTATGCTTCTATTGTCTGTCATTGCTGGTTTCTCAATATGGGGTACATAGGAATCAACAATCAAAGGAGTACATATATATTAAAATGGGATACATATGAAATAGACATATATGAGATACATATACTTAATATGGGTTACATGTGTATTAAACATATACATACACTTAATATGGGTTACATGTGTATTAAACAGGCTTAACTATGCGTATTTTGAAATATACCTATATCCTTATTTCATATTTTCGTGTCTCAGCAACATGTCGAACTCAGACGAATTGAGACACACCGATAACACTACACTGGTACCTCCCAGACTCCCCGACACACTTCTCCAGGTGTATCACAGGAGGCGCCCTTGTAACACCCCCAAAATGGGTCGCAGCGGAATAAGGATCCGGGGCATGTTACTTCAAGATCAACAGCACAAAGATATAATATAAGAAGAACAAAAGTGTTTAAACTGATACATTTGGATTAAATAAAAAGATTTATTACAAAGCTTATGCTTTACTTGTTTTTTGTTTCATATTACAAAGGAAACATAGGATTTCCCAAAACATGATTCACAGTCTTTAACTGTACATCGCAAAACATTTTCAATGCTTCCTTGGCATCTCGTGCCTAATGACCTCCTGAAAACATTGTTAAAAGTCAACAAAATTGTTGGTGAATTCTTAGGTTTATAGGTATTTAAAATTATGCTGGACCCCAAGATTTTCCAGTGATGTTCAACATATGGCCAACAATCACAAAACCAGGTTACTGTTGCACTAAGATCATGACACGAAGTTTAAATATCATTTGCTATTTAGCAGTATTTTGCACGTTACAGATGTTGTAACCCGCAACTTCCAAGTTCCGACTGGTCATCGTTCGGTTCCCAGTTGATAGTGATAGCTAATCACCCAAACGGGAGAGGTTTAATCCCAATAGATCTATTTTTCTCATTTGCGCTCACCATAATGTAAATTAGCAACCATACATCTCTGCAATTGTAAGATTTCATGATAATGGGCTCTGGAGGCGTTATTGTACTTTGGCAAATCATAATCAATTACTTTCAACACTTGCTGGTACAATTTATTAAAACAAGCATGTTCTCACCCCAAACTAATAATAATATCAGTAAAACTGTAAAAAGTGGCTATGAACTACCTTGAGTAAAGATGCTCATTTATCTCAGATACCAAGTCACACAAGTCGATAATGCAACCTATTTAAATAAGGCTGTATAAGTACTGAGTACTTTAATTAACATCGAATATAATTATTTATAGTTGTTAACATCATACTATCGTCCTCGGGCTTCATAAATAAAGAGGTCATGCACATTGAAGTTCGAGGAGTTTAGACACTTTAAATCGAAATCCAACAACTTCATAGTTACGCCATCCGAGAGGGATCATATGAAACTCATAGTATTATAGCACTTTTGTACCACATTATATTCTATATAGCATTAATCACCCGACTAATCATTTGAGGTAAAATGTATTTATTTAAGTGTAAGGTTTTATTTAAATATTACTTTTCGTAAAAATGACTAACTTGTCGTTTTTAAGCCCGTTTGCTCGCGTTTCTTACGTCACGTCTTCGTAGTAAGACGATAATAGCGATCAAAATATTACATTTTAAGTTAAAATTCTGTGTAATGAATAGTAAAATTACGCTGGTTCATGACAGCTCATTTGTCGTTAGGCTTTTTAATTAGCGTTTAAACTTGTATTTTCGATAACTTATTCGTTTTAACTCCGATTTTAGTGATTCCTTCGAGTACGTTCTCGTTATTAAAAGATTTATAATATTTTACAAAGATAAATTCACTGATGAATAGTGATTTTTTTATGTTCATGGTTTTATAAATTCTTTTTTAAACTTTAATTCATCGAAAAAATGTGTTTAGTTTTTCGTTATAGTTTTCCGTTTTTATCGAATTCTTGCTAGTGTACATTCTCGTACATCAACAAAGTTATATCATATTTTAGGTGTTTTAATGATAAAAAGTTTGCATGTAATTGAATAGTAACTTTTTATAAAAATAGTTTTATAAAAGTATTTATAGTCGTAAACTCGTTTTTAACCGTTTCTTTTCGTTATAGATCGGTTTTTCAAGTTTCTTATCATATGGAATGTCACGAGACGTTATTATTTTTATTAAAACATCTATTACCTACTGTCAAAATACGAATTTGGACAGCCCTATGTATTTCATTAATGTTTCTTTATAAAAAACCTTGTTTTATGTATTTTTCAACTAGCAGTTTACTATAAAAACTCTTATAACCATATTTTACATATGTGGTACTTATAATAAAGTTTATATCATTCCTTAGTCCTTATAATTTTCATTTGTAAACAAGTTCAATCCTTTTACTTTCATTATTTTTACATGTGAAGTTTAAAGTAAAACTTATAATAAAACCTAATTAGCTTTAAATTGTTTATACTTAACTATAAGTTTACTTTCTTTATATTTACTTTTCAATGTATTTATAACATTTAGGACATGGAATATGTGTATATAAATGATAACTTCAATTTAAAAATCATTATATAATTTAAAAGTATCTAGTGGTGATTATGGCTATATTTAACATGTTAATACATAAAATCTTAAGAAAGAAAAAGTATAAAAGGATTTAAGGAAAACCTTAGTGATGATGTAAGAGAGTGAACTAAGTTATTAAACCCTGTTTGTTTAGATTCAACAAAAAAACAAGCTTTCAAGCTTATAACCCAAGATTAGGTTTTCAAAACCCTAATCTTTCCTTTTTCTTCTTATTACTTGAAAATGATGAACCAATGCTTCCCAACACCTTAGAATACCTTAAGTATGTTGTGTATAGGGTTGTATATACTTAGAAAATCAAGTTATGGATTTTGTTTGAGGGCTTATTTGTGCCGTGGGTTTTGAGGGTGTAAAAGGGAGGAAGAAAATGATTTTTGTTAAGTATGAAAGTATGTAAACATTTCTCATGCATGCATGCCTATTTATACTAAAAATATCTACCTAACTTAACCATGGTTACTTTCTAACCTTAGTTTAGTTAAACTAGTCAAGTTGGTAAAAAGGTGTAAGAGTTACTTTATGTAAATATCTAGATATTCTTGCAAAGTGATGACTCTTGGTCCAATCCTCTAATTTTCGGCATAATATGTATATATGTGATGTTATTTTAATTATTTTGAGTATTGGGTATAATCGTGGGTATTTGTTTAGGCGTAGTTAGGTTTTAGAAACTTCTTTTTTTTTTTTTTAATTTCGGGTATGACTAAATGTTTATTTTATTATGAAACGTTAAGAATTTTACGTAGCCAATAAATATAGATGACAAAGTTATTTGTTATCCTGCATAATAATCATATATCCACTTGTTTGATGCAAACATTTAATTTGTTTAATGACCGTTTACATTGTATGAATCATTTTCAGTTTACGCGTTTTAACTTAAGTTTACGGTTTAAGAGCAAACGCGTAAAACCCTTAAATAAATTATGTATTACATATGTTGTACATACAATGACCTAAAAATACGAGGTGTTATAGCCTACTCATCGGATTACTTATTTTGCCATTCCGTACCATCCATTTTCCCCAACTATCAGGAGTATCGCTGTATATCTGTTCCACCAATTGAAGCCATAATCTTGTGAACGTGAAAGAATTTCTACTATTAAACTTGATTGATTATCAACTTGATACTGTGACTCACCACCTCTCACCTTCTATCCCCATTCCTGATGGCTGCTACCAGGGGATGATTGCTGAACATCCTGATTGATGCAGATACACCGTAAAAATATATATTAATTATAATAAATATAACAAATATATATAGGTTAGTATAGTATAAGAAAACAGATATCAATAAAACGTCCCCGACGAGCAGGTATTAGAATTTTCCGGGTCGTTTATCCCCAACGAGGCTGGACTGGAGAATCGATACAGTCGAAAGATTGGAGTTTGAATGGAAAAAGGAGTTTGAGAGTGTGGAAAAGCTAAATTAAACATATATAACTAAAAAGTTTAAGAATAAATCCTAAAAATTAATGAAATTCAGCTAGAAAATGAGAGCTACGGGCCCCGAACAAAGGGGGAAGATAAACCTAAAAAATCTTTAAAATTAAACCCTACGAGAATTTACACTTCTAAAACCTACTCTAGGGACCAAATAACGATGAATGAAAAAGACTAGATCGAAAACTGGAGTTCGTTTTGACCCATAACGATAGTCAACACAAAAAAAACCGCACACGATCCGTTCTTTAAAAAGTAAAATGTTGTAAAATTGAACCTACGAAAAGTTTTAATAATTTTTCCTACTAACTATATGATAAAATATTAAAATTTTCTAAAAAAGAAAATATTTTTTTGATATTTTTTTGGATTTTTTATGATTTTTTGAAAATTTTCATAAGTAAATTATAAAGATAATATTAAAATGACTCGAAAATTTATGTTAATATTACTAAAATACTATTACATTACATTACCCTACGAAAAATTGAAACCTAAAATTCGGCTTATAAATAAGCCGAAAATAAGCCCAAAACAGCTTATAGCTTAAAGGCCAAAAACGGGGTTAAATACCACAGCCCTTGGGACTATAACGAAAAAGTCCCAATAGCGCAGCAGTATGAGTGTTGTAAAAGGGGGAATGTATCGAGTGGTACCGGCGTTCGAGTCTTGCTCACCGGGCCCTGGTCTTCCCTCTTTTTTTTTTTTGGAAAACTTTGTAAAGCAAAGTTGTTAAGCTCGTGGGGCTTAACAACTTTGTCAACTACAGCTTTTTATGAAAAGCTGAAAATTTAGCTTATAAAATGACAGTTTGCTTACAAAGAGCTTAAAGATAGAAAAAGCTAAGTCTTTGGCACTTGTTGGACAAATAAGCTGATTACTTGGGATTAAAAATAAGCTAAAAAGGGGTCTTAACCTAACCTAGATAAGCTATAAAGGTATAAAGCTAAAACTAATAAGTGTTGAAAGGCTTAAGCTGAAGAATTAATGAGGCTTTAAAAGGCTAAAAAACCACTAAGTCATTTGGCTTAGTGAACAAATAAGCTAAGTCTTGGACTAAAAGCTAAAAGGGGCTTAATCTAAGTTATCCTAAATAAGCACTTAAGTGCTTAAAAGCTAAAACTAATAAGCTGGAGAAAAGGGCTTAAATGGACAGAAGCTGAAACAAGCTTAAGAGGCAAAAAGAGCTAAACTTGGCACTTAATTAAACTAAGAGAAAGGGTAATGAGCACAACAACTTATCAATCTATCTAAATAAGCTATTTAGAACACAAGTGAGCTTATGAAATAAGCTGAATAAGCTAAGAGTAAAAATAAGCAATCCCTACACTAAACTTGAGCAAAAATCAGTTAAAGGGCTAGTTGAGCTTTCTTAAAATTAAGCTATCAAATAAGTTCCTAAAAGGCTGTGAAACTTAGCAGGCTTTTCAAGAGCTTTATGGGCTCTCTCAAAATAGCTAAGAATTAGGCTTAAAGCCACTTAAAAACTTAAAGATAATAGAAGCTTAAAATCTCCCCTTTGCACCAGGGGAGATTAAGGCTTAACACAAGTGGCTTATTTGACAGCTTTTTAAAAGCTGTCAAATAAGCTCAAAATTTAGAAAATTAAGCTTAAACAGCTATTATATATGAAGTAGAACTTGTTGCACCAATTTTTGACTTTTAAAAATCATTTAAAAATCTTTGCTGAATTTGTGGGTTGAAAAAAGGGACTTTAGTTTTTAAACTGCTACTTAAAACACTTGGTGGTTTTTGACCCAAAAGTCAAAAGACCAAGGGGTGTTGACAGCTTGAAATAAACACACAAAGACACTCTTTTTAAAGCCTTAACTCATACATACAATGGCTTATTCAAATAAGCCATTGTATCCATTTTTTTAAAAACCCACAGTAAAAAAATGTCTTGGAAAAACTTTGAAAAACAAATTTGAAACTTAAAAACTTTCAAAAACAGCCTCTAACCAGCTTAATACTTAAGCTAAAACTAGCTTGAGTCACTCAACAACCCCTATTAACCCTTTTTGGCCCGTTTTCATGTTAACCCAAAACACCCTTAATTTCTTAAAATGGATTTTTACACTTTAAAAAGTTGTTTTAACTCATAATTCAAAAAGGGAATAGACAAATAAGCATTAAACAACCTAATATGAACAATTAATAAGCAGGAATAAGCACTTAATCTGCTAAAACAGAATATAAGCTTTTAAAAAATTAATAATTGAGGACTTAGAAGAGAGAAGTTAATCACCTTTGTCAAGCTTTATACAAGACTTTTTGAGACCTCAGGGCTTTAAACTACAAGCTCTGTCTTATAAATCAAGCCAGTGAATAAAGCCAATAAGCCCTTCCTGACTTTAGCTTATCTATCTAATGGCTTTTATCTTGATTTTTCAACAAAAAACTTATAAAAACTATAAACTATGAAGAGTTTAAGTTTAATAAGCTTAATCAAACTTCTATAAGAGCTTATAGAAGCTTATTTAACACATATAAAGATAATTTAAGCCGTTTGACAATACAGCTCAAAATTGGGTATAAAACCTTAAAACTTTCAACACTTCATTAACTTTTAAAACAGTACAAAGAAGACTTGCAATAAGCTGGTTAAATAAGCTGAAAGTAATATAAAACTAAGACTTAATTTAAAGGAAGATAAAACTTATACCCTACTTTTTAAAATCGGCTCACATAGCCTCCTATTTATACTAAATCCTAAACCTTCAAACTTGCAAAGTGTTTTGCTTCTGTGAGATGGGCTATCCAAAGTTTAATCCAGCATCATGTCTCTTGTGTTTATTTTAACATCATAGCCACTCTGGTTCGGCTATTTTATGGGTAATTGGGAGATTGCCAACATGGCAAGGGCTGAATTTTGGTGGGAAATATAGTAGAGGAGGGGGAATGTGCTTATCCATGGAAGTAGAGAAGAAACGCGGGGTAAAAACAGGGTGGTTAACCCGTGAGTGGTGTACTGTGTTTTGGCGGGAAATTTTGTTTGGGTTTAACAGACAAAGGTTTAGGGGAGTGGCAAGGTTGGTCCCTCATAGTTATAGAGAGTGTTGCACCTCTCGTCCTTGTTTTAAATGTTTTGGGGACTTGGGAAAGTATAACCCCCTAAGGGTTTTATTTCTCCCCTTTTTTTTGCACCGCTAGTCCCTGGGGTGTACAAGTCTTTGCCATTGGCAGTTTTGCCCCTTGTGGTTTAACTTTGCCACTTTGGCAGTTTTCACCCTTGTCTTCTTTTCTTTCCTTTCTTGAATAAATATAAGTTTAGGGATTTACATTGTTAAGTCCCTAAACTTATATTTCTTGACTTTTGGCTTCGGGGTTGAAATTGGGGTTGACCTTTTCAAGTTTGGGTTTGGCACTTTGACTTTTTTTTCCATGCTTTTCTATTTTGAGTCGGCTTTTGTCGTTTTGGCTTTCGTATTTTCGTCCTTTTCTTTCATATATCTCGTTAATGAACAATACAATTAGCAAAACAACATATATTTGCCATTTTAGTCCGTTTTGGTTATTTTAGCTCGTTTTAAAAGGTAATAGGTAGTGTAATTAAACACATACCCAAAATCCCCCTATACTAAGGTATTGCGGTCTCACGTCATGTTATGAAGTAAACTTTTACGAAAACTAGAATTCTCAATCCCCTCGACTAATAACTTGAAAAGTGCTCAGTGTTCGTCAAGGGAAACTAAAGAATCAAATGCTTCGACAAGTCCTCGTTTTCACTATTTTTTATCTATACTTACTATTCCCTAATATTTTTGGATTTTCCTTTTTTCTTTTCTAGACTTCCTGTTTGACTTCTTTATTTATATCAACAAGGGATCATAGAATGAGATTCGCCTTAGAGTAATTTTTACGGATGTCTTGACGGATAAATTCATCATCCCCGATTTTTCACTAGTTCCAATCAAGCATATTATAAAAAGATCATTTTGTCAATGTAAGTTTAAATGCTAAGAATCATACTATGACTTGTGAAATTTTAACTCCCAACATGAATATATCGATTTAATTGTGTGATACTTATTTCAACTCAACATAGATCAAACTTATTTCCATAGTCGTGTTCAAAGATGAATTCATGAATCAATGCAAACAAATAATTAGGACCTTGTAACTTGATTTTAAGAACGTCGTTTTTAAATGTTGAAACTTTTTGACAACATCTTCATCATTATAATATAAATTCTTTAAAGCTTGGAATGCGTTGCTTAGTTGAACAACTACTTCGGCCTCGCTCCTAAGTTAGGATACCACAACCATCGGACCGGTGTTCTTTGTTTGAAAACCCACACCGTTGTAGCGTCTAGTGGGAAATCACAACAAACCTTCTTCCTAGTTATGGCTAAGGATAAGTGTCGTAGTTATGAAAACCCTCACCTGGACCTCGCTTCCTGGTGAGTTATCACAACACACCAAATTCCTAGAAGTATAAGATGTTTAGTTGAACCCCACACCTCGTTGGTTAGCGGAGTGGGATATCACGACAATCTTTTACTTGTTCCATATAATCAAATGTTATGCTTCATTGCATAATTTCCATATTTATGTATTTTTGCATTCATACTTCTTTCATGCTTTTTGGCATTTTATCTTCCGAATTTTAAGACAGAAAAATCTCGTTTAAAGAATCAAGTACAAATTTGAAGCTTTTTTTAAAAACAATTGATTGACTTCATTGGAATTGAATTGAGCACGTTTGATTTGGCGGTTTAGAAGCTAATGGAGAGAAAAAGTAACAGTACTTCTTAAGTTTTAGAAGAATCTTGTCAGCACATTAAATTATATTTTTACTCTACCACTTTCTTGTTCTTCACCCTTTTAAAATTCGAAGGCAAATCGTTTCGTGAAGCTTAGACCTCAAGCGGTAGTTGAGGACACTAGTAGGGATCAACACGCGCGAATCGAGTCAAAATTTATTTCTCATTCCTACCCATTAGGAAAGTCAAAACTGTGACAAAACACTTATTTTATTTTTGAAAATTTTTAAATTTTTAAATTTTTTTGGTATTTTTGCAAAAATTTTGGTGGTAAAAACGGGATTACGTGATAACAACGGCTGCAGGCAAAATCAAATCGAAGATCCCCCCCCCCCTCCCCCCCATCTAGAAAACTAACATCGTCCTCGATGTTTTAAAAGGGGTCTCCTACGTTAAATCTAAGGCCGTTTATGAGTGTGCCAAAAGATAAACGTTTGTCGATTGATTTGGATACTGGATTCCAAAATGAGTGAGGGATGTGAAAATCATGTGGAATACTGTAAGCACGAGATTCTTTACAACCGGGGAAAATCCTGGACATACTACAAAAGCACACAAAACATGGACAAATCAGGGTAATTGGACACAATTATGGAAAATGTAAGCCTTCTCACACAAAACACTTATTTATTACTACTACTGATAAGCATGGGGTGCCTCCCACGAAGCGCTTGTTTAAGGTCCCGACGCTTGACCCGTCCCCCGAATTTATTGGTTCCATGGGGAACGTCTGGAGATCTGGACAACCTCGGTGGTACGACCCCTCAAAGTAGTGTTTCAACGAGACATTCACTTTGAAAATATGGCATGGAGGTTTGAGATAAAACTCGACAGTGCCATTTGGAAAAACTTGGGTTACAGTGAATGGTTCACTCCAGCGGGTCTTAAGCTTGCCTGAGAAAAATCTTTAATCTAGAGTTAAAGAGGAGGACTCGATCACCGACGTTGACACAAGGCGGTTTTTGATTTTTTGAGTCATGGGATTCTCTTTTGTTTTCTCTTTATAGAATCAAAGAGTTTTCTAGGCATGATCACGAAGTTCATTAAGTTCGTTGAGTTGTATTTTTCTGTGATCACCGCTTGTTTTGATTCAATGTTGGGTATGCTTAGGGCCCCAGTAAGCTTTGTGATCGAGCCTCGATCGGAAAGAAGATGGGAAATGGACTTCTTCCGCTACACTAACTTATATGGAGTACACCAGATGGGTGTTTTGTAAGCTCGTGCGGATAACGCCCAAAGTGAATCATCTAATTTATCAGACCAAGAGCACGATTTTCGCGTACGGTCCTTTCAGATATTCCTTTTCAAACCACGATTGGTAGACTCAACTTGTACACTTGTTTGTGGGATGATACGCTGGTGGAGACGATGAGTAAATCCGTATTTATGCATGACCTTTGAAAATGGTCATTGCAAAATATGGGTTCGCGATCACTTATGATTGCCACAACGAGGAAGAGGCACCAAACGGGAGAAAAGAGATTTTTTAAGAAATTTACAAACAAATCGGGCATCATTGGTGGGGAGCGCTTTTGCTTCAACCCATTTTGATAAGTATCGACTGCCACGAGATTATTTGTTCCCTGTGAAGACTGGGTATGGCCCCATAAAGTCAATGCCCCACATGTCAAAGATTTCGCAAACTTGGATAGAGTTTTGTGGCATCTCATCACGTTGCGAAATTTTGCCTTGACGTTGACAAATGTCACATCGAGGGACAAGTCGTGGCATCCTTAGTAGAAATACCTACTTCTTGTTGAACCACTCCGCAATCCAAGGGCCAATAAATCTAATCGAAGACCTTTTTAGCTGTGTATTGGCACCGTAGTGTCCCCCGGTGGGTCCACTGTGGCAAGCTTTAAGAATGTCAAAAGCTTCTTGCCCCGAAACACAACGCCTAATTACTTGGTCTGCACAGATCTTGAATAGAAAGGGGTCGTCCCAAAAGTAGTGTTTGACGTCTTTGAAAAACTTTCTTTTCTGTTGGGACGACATCCCTTTGATCACAAAATTTCCCGCATGGTAGTTTGCAAAGTCGGCAAACCATGGGGCATTATCATCCACCTCGAAAAGGTACCATCCAAGTGTCTCGAGAGGGAAATGTTTCTGTAATTTCCTTTTTCTCGAGCTCACTTTGATGGGGATTTTCAAGTCTAGAAAGGTGGTCTGCGGCGAGATTTTCTGCTCCTTTTTTATCACGGATCACGACATCAAATTCTTGGAGCAGCAAAATCCACCGGAGCAATCTCGGCTTAGCATCCTGCTTAGCAAGCAAGTACTTGAGAGCCGAGTGGTCCGTATACACTATACTTTTGGACAAGACAAGATTGGCCGGAATTTCGAAAGATACACTACGGTAAGTAATTCCTTTTCCGTTTTAGTGTAATGTGCTTGAGCCTCGGTCATAGTCTTGCTTGCATAGTGTATCGGTTGGAAGTGCTTGGTCTTACGTTGCCCGAGGACTGCCCCTACAGCAAAATCACTTGCATCACACATGATTTCAAAGGGCAAGTCCCAATCGGGAGCAACTAGAATTGGAGCTTGGGTTAACTTCATCTTAAGGGTTTCAAATGCTTCAATGCATTCCTTCGAGAAGATAAACGGAGTTTCCTTTTCAAGGAGGTGGGTTCATAGGTTCCGGGGATTATGGTAAAAGTCCTGAATATATCGCGGTAGAATCCGCCTTGCCGATGAAAATGCGAATTCCCTTAACTGTTAGTATGATGAGGCAATTTTTTTTTTGCAATGACATCAATTTTGCCTTGTTCAACTCACTCCCTAATTTAGAATCTTATGGCCAAGGACTATTGCCTTCCTTGACCATAAAGTGGTACTTTTCCCAATTTAGCACAAGATTGGTGTCTTCACACCATTTGGAAGCTTTTTCTAAGTGGGAAGGCAAGAAGAGAACGAGTAGTGTTGAGTCACCAAAAACCGAGAAGAAATCATCATGAAGACTTCATGGTATTCTCAATTCATATCGTGATAGATTGCAAACCATTACACCTTTGAGTGCCTTGTGCTTTGCAAAGACCTAAAAAGGCATGCGACGAACTAGGCAAATGTCCCGTAAATGGAGGTGAAGGTAATTTCTCTTGATCAAGTGGGTCAATCGGGATTGAAAGTAGCCGGAGAATCCGTTCCAAAAAGCAAATAGTCTTATTTTGGTAAAATTCTTAAATGAATCTGATTCCATGAAGGTAAAGGGAAATGGTCTTACGAGTTGCATCATGAGCTTTCGTGTATCGATGCAAACTCGCCATCCCTTAACCCAATCTAGTGGGTTATTAACTCGATTGTCTTTATTTTTCACAACGGTTATGCCTCCCTTCTTTTAGGGACACAATGAACCCGGGCTCTCACCCAAGGGGCTGTTAGAGATATGGTAGATTAACCATGCATCAAGAAGGTTGATAACTTCTTGCTTAAAAACATCATGGATTTTGGGTAACTCTTTTCTGATGTTTGAACTACGGTTTTGGCATTTTTCTCCATCATAATCTTATGGGTGCAAAACTAATGTGGTTTATTCCTTATATCAGAAAATCTTCAAGCTATGGCACGTTTGAGTGATTAAGAACTTGATCAGGGCTGCGTTTTATCCTCATCTTTCACAGTTTTTTTAGCGATTTATGACGGGTAATTTGTCATCACCCTCAAAAAACGTCATACTCAAGATGGAGATGGTAAGTTCTTTGAGTTCATGTTCGGAGGCTTCTTCACATGATATTTAACATTTTCAGGAACATTAATTTCACTAAAAACTGGTGAAGAGGGAGATTTGGGTCACTATTGATCACACTTAACAACTCCTCAAGGTAATCAGTATTCTCCCTAGGGTTCAATAGATGCCATCAACACCCTGGTGGTATTGATCATCATGTTCAGGAATTCATCAATTCTTCCATTAGAAAATCACTTCCTCCGACGGGAGTGAAAGATGGAGGATGCGAGAATGGATCGTAAGATCGCAGTAGAAGTGGATTGACACTTTCAGATGTTTCAAGTACTGTCTTGAACATATTCTTACAAGTAATGTCAATAAACATCGACTCGGTTAATCGTTTCTATTGATTATTGTAGGAGAGAGTCTTTAGTTCACCAAACTTTGAAAGGTCACGGATTGATCTCATGTCTAAGGGTCTTTTGTCACGTGAACATCTATTAAGGCACGTTGCCGTACTCAAGAAACGTCTTCCTAAGTTAAGGCGAGCCCGAGATCGGCAACGTAATCAACGAGCACAAAATTGGCAGGAAAGAAGAACGTTCCAACTTTCACGAAAACATCCTCGGCGATGCCGGGTTGGAGTAGAAATCGTTCGGTCGGCAAGTTCAAGTATCATTCGGGTTTTGGTCAAATCCGGGAGATTTAGTTCTTTCCAAATGGAGAGAGGCATTAGCTTGATGCTTGCATCGAGATCGGCCAAGGCTAAGCATTCATTCATCTCCGGAAAGTCACACGGTATAAAAAATCTACCGGGGTCTTTAAGTTTTTCGGGAAACTTTTTTAGGATAACCGCCGAGCAATTTTCGTTTACCGTTGTCTTTGTCAACTCAATTATCTTATCTTTGTCATTGAGGAGCTTTCTAAACATTGGTGCAAATTTGGGCATGTGTAGGAGAGCGTCCGCGAAACTTAGCTCGAAATAGAGATTTGATAAGTGCTTAATTACACATATCTTTTACCTTCAAAAACGAGCTTAAATAACCAAAAACAGACAAAAACTGCCAAATATATGTTTGTTTTGCATTTGTATTGTGCAGGAAGTGGATATCAACAAAAAGACAGA
>BQNB010019911.1:2020-66160 GCA_026074375.1 Tanacetum coccineum | reverse complement strand
CGTGACCAAGAAATTGTACCTTTGGAAGCCAAAATTCACACTTTGAAAACTTGGCATACAATTCTTCCTTCTTAAGCAATTCCAAAATTAACTTAAGATGTTCTGCATGCTCTTCCTCACTCTTGGACTAGATCAAGATGTCATCAATAAAAAACGATCATGAATTTATCTAGGTATGGTTTGCACACCCGATTCATCAAGTCCATGAATACTGCTGGTGCGTTTGTCAATCTAAAAGGCATTACTTGGAACTCGTAGTGGCCATAGCGAGTCTTAAACGCCGTCTTTGGAATGTCCTTGTCACGAACTTTGATTTGGTGATAACAAGACCTCAAGTTGATCTTCGAGTAAACACTTGATCCTTGCAACTGATCAAATAGGTCATTGATTCTCGAAAGTGGATATCGATTCTTCACAGTCATCTTGTTTAGTTCACAGTAATCGATACATATCCAAAAAGATCCATCTTTCGTTTTGAAAAACAAGACCGGGGCTCCCTAGGGTGAGGAACTCAATCTTATAAATCCTTTATCAGAAAGTTCTTGCAGTTGAGTAGACAATTCTTGCAGTTTCGATGGTGCTAATCTATACGGGGCTCGTGCCACAAGAGCAGCACCTAGGACCAAGCCAATTTGGAATTCAACTTGTCGTGTTGGTGGTAATCCAGGTAACTCTTCTGGAAAGACCTTCGAAAAGTCCAGTACAGTCGGCACATCCTCAAGTCGCTTCTCCTCCGACTTGTCTTCGGTTTACTTCTTCATAACTTGTGCCAGAAAAATTAGGCAACCTTTCTTAATATATTTCTGAGTTTTCGTGCACGATATAATGCTCAACATTGACTTCTTTCCTTTGCCACTTCTATGACCTTGAACTATTAAAACTTCATCTCCATAGGGAATCCGTACAATCTTCTCATCACACACGATCACCGCATGATGGTTCGCTAACCAATCCATGCTGATGATGACGTCAAAACTACCAAGTTCTACTGGAATTAGGTCAATATTGAATGGGTGACCTAACAATCCTAACGTACAGCCTCTAAGTACGGTATTAGTTTCAGAAACTCTCCCGTCGGCTAATTCGACAACATAGCTAACGTCTAAAGTATCAGGGATTATATCAAGTAAGGTACTAAAAGTAGTCGACACGAAACTTTGATCAGGCACCGCGAAACAAAAGAATACTGAATCATATGGGTTGTTGAGAAGAAACGTACCCGTGACGACGTTGGAATCGGGGTTAGCGTCTCCTCCACCTAGCACATATGCTTTTCCTCTTGCTTCACCAATCCCACTCTTGTTTCTAGTTTTGTTTCCACGGTTCTGATCTTTCAGCTTTGGGCAATCACTCCTGTAGTGTCCTTGCCTTCAACACTCAAAACAAGTTAAAACTCTCTGATTCACTACTTGACCCCTCTGAGTAGAAGTAGTGGAAATTGCGGCCTTACAGTCCCTGGTCAAATGTCCAACCTTGTTGCACTTCCCACATCTCACAGTGCATGGCCCTTCACGATGAAAATTACACTTGTTGCAGAGAGGTAGCGGTCCATTATACACTCTTCTTTTATTGTTGCCAGCCATATATGCTCTTGCTACATTCTGACCTCCAACATTCTGTCTTTTGAATGGTGGTTGCTGCCTACGGTTGTCCTTCTGGCTATTATCGAACTTTCTTTTATTCTTAGCATTTTTCATAGCAAAACCTTTCAACTTTTGATCCATTAATTTGTTAGCCATGCAGACAGCATCTTGTAGTCTTGTAGGTTCTGCAGCAATCACATTTCTCTGGATATTATCCGAGAGACCTCCAATAAACTTATTAACTCGACCCTCCTCTTCGGGAACCATCTTGGTGCACAACATGGTAACCTCTTGGAATCTTTGAGTATAAGCAGCCAAATCATTGTTCTTCATGGTCAAATTCCACAGCTCAGATTCCATCTTTTAAATTTTAGTTCTTGGGCAGTACACTTCAGCCATTGGCTTCATAAGCTCTCTCCATGACATGAAAAATGGAGCATCTGTTCCAATGGTCCTCTTATGCGAGTTCCACCAAGTTAGTGCACTGTTTAACAGTGTGCAAGTAGCATACTTAACTTGGTATTTCTCTAGGCAATTGCTGATATGGAATAATGTTTCCATCTTCTCAAACCACCTTATCAACCCGAAAACTCCTTCAGTTCCTTTGAAGTTGAGTGGTTGACATTTCATGAAGTCCTGGTATGTACACTCTCGAACAACAGGCCTAACATCTCTATCATTCTCATTGTGATTTCCATTTCCATTCCCTCCTCCATTTCTATTGCCATCACTATTACCATTGCCACCTTCATCGTTACTTTTCCCAAGTCTAATGTTCCTGTTAGCCTCGCGAGTTTCTAAAGCTTCTGCCACACGTCGATTGATCATTTACTTAATTGCAGCAGGCGTCATTTTAGAACAGGTGTTAGTCATTGTTCTACATCACAAGACATCACGCATGGTGAGATTCGATACGCGATATAACCACTATAAATGGTAAATAAGGTTTATAAAGGAAAATACAATAGAACATGTTTTGCCAGAACAAGTAAATAATCAATAAAGACAAATACGCAAGAGAATCAAAATAAGCTTTTCATATCATAACAAAGGTTCTTAGTTGGTTACAATCAATCCCATAACGAGGTACATACCAGGTACTACCAACATCTAGACCTATTCATCAGTCTAATGTCCTACATAACCATGGTACTACCAAACTAACGGCGAAATCCCAAACGCCTCTCAACAAGAACAGCGACTCAACCACGCTAATCTCCTCCGAGTATCATCATGATCCTTACGAATCTGAAAAAACTCCTCCTGAGAAAGTGTCATATGACAACGGAGACTTTCGACACGATCACTCTTGATACACAACAAAGCTCAAACCCTTAGTATAACACACCCATTTTGACAAATATAGCAGTGGAAGCTAATCTGGGGTATTATTTCATAGTACAACAGTCATAATCATAGAAAACGAATCATAAAGAGACGGTTTTGGAAAATTTAGTTATCATTCATTTATTCATCAGAGTTTTTACAAACAAAGGTCCCAAAATCTAGAAACATAAAAGTTTCAATGATAACAGTTTAGCCATCTTCAAGTCCGTGCCACTTTGTGCCATAAGTTGCTCAATTACCTGAGATAAACATGTTAAAAAGATTAACACAATGGTTGAGTGAAATTCATAGGTTTAAGTTAAACAATTTGAATACAAGTCATCATAACAGTGGATTACGTTGTTATACACCCATAAGTGTAATAATTGCAATGGGTACAATTAGTATGGAAAGCAGTATTATTGCGTCTAAACTCATGACACTCAAACTGACTTGTGTATATATCAATAATGATATATATAAATATAATAGACCTCGAGTAGGTAATTGCCATATACCTATGAGTTTCAAATATAGTGCGTTTGGTTACCTATCCGGCTAACACAAATGGGATTCGTCAATCCCAATAGGCCTATTCACAATATTCGAGTTCACTCGTAAGTGATTAATGGTCCATGATGGTGGGGGTCTTTTGGCATAATGGGACTCAGACAACAGAAGCACTAATATATCAGGATAGCATACATTTATGAAAACACTTGTATTCATGGTTTATAGCATGTATCCCCCTCACAGGTTTATGAAATAGAAGATTTAAAAGTGAGGCTATGAACTCACCTTAATAGTACAGGGAAATCTGATTGATGGCAAAAGTATATCAAGTGAAAGTAACGGCTTCGACACGCAACCTGAGGTGATATGTCAAGTCTTAGTGTGATGGTTTATTTTTCAAAACTTCATAAAGTTTAACATATATCTTTGTTTTATTAAATTATGGAAATATTGTATCACTATTTGGGCTATCATAATTCAGAGGCCATGTAGTATCGTTTGAGGAGCCAGGGCACTTTAAATCGTAAACCCATCAAACTCGTCAAAACAAATACCCAAATGGAACCCCTCATATGAAATTCCCTAGTAACGTGATACGATAAGATTGTAAGTTTCTTTAAAAGTTAGTTGATGATAAATTACGTTAAATATATAACGTAATTGATTTATAATGCGTCGATCGTTTGATTAATAACGACAAATGTATCGGGTTTTAATAAAATTGAGTTTTATTATATTAATATATATTTTTATAATTTGTATAAAAATATTATATTTTATATTTTTAAGTTTGCAAAATTGGCAATATATACCCTTGATTTATAAACTTTTATAAGTTTAGTCCTTCATATATAAAGTATATATAATTTAAACCTTTAACTTTGAAACTTGGAAAAATAGGTCCTTATAGTTATAACTTTAGAATAATGACATTTTCAGCCCCTTTAGTTATAAATTTCAGAAAGTTACGATATATACCCCTATGCATGGAAATATTTGCAAAACAAGTCCAAAAAGCCATGCAAGCTTATTTTAGGATTCCAAATGATATTTTCAGGTTATAGCTTATTAGAATAAGCTAAAATAAGATGTTCTAACGTAACAAAAGTTTATATATGATCTTAAGAGTATTATGAACATTCTAATACAGATTATAAGCTTTTTTGAACAAGAACTAAGCTTACTTGAGCTAGAAATGGGTCGAAATGGGGTTTTCGGGTTCGTACGCCTAGTAACGGCTTTAAAGGCTCTTTTTTCTTGATTCTTGGCTTCTAATCTGAGCTTAGGGACTTATCTTGATCCTTCTTGGTCTGAGTTAGAACTCCATTTGAGTGTATGATGAAATTTGAGGTGTGAATGAAATGTATGTGTATCAGTGTGGAACTTCTCTTGAGATCTTAATTGCTGTTAGGGAAATGGCTAGAACTCCATTTGAGTGTGTGTGTTTGAGTTTGAAGGATGAAATGAAATGTATGGGGTGTTCGGCTATATATAGGGCTTAAAAGCCTTTGTGCCTAAGTTTTCTTGGTATCTAAGGATTTGATAAGTGTCCTATATAACACCCCATGTTTTAGGGTCATTGACGTCGTCAATAAGTTCACTATGTATTTTTAGTATTGTACGCGTTTGCTTTAAATCGTAAACGTTAAGTTAAATCGCGTAAGCTAAAAATTAGCGTTCAATGTAAACGGGCATCAAACAATTAAATGTTTACATCAAGCAAGTGTTAAGTAATTATTTTAAGGATAATTATTAACTTTGTTCATTTTATTTTATTGGTTACATAAATTGTTTGTGTTTCGCGATAAAATACGTTTAGGCATTCCCGGAACAACCACAATTAATCTACGCTTCAACAAATAACCATTTTTATATCCAATGCTCAAAGTTTTTATAAAACTTTACCCATGTGTATCAAATGGGACGCCCCATTTAAAAGAAATCAACAAGACTTATACAACTTGCAAGTATACACTTTAATGAATAACATTACACTTTCACATTTACTTACAATTTATACTTTAAAAAGTGCAAATATAAAACTTTCATTTTGCTAGCTAGATATTCTTCCATAATTTCATGAGATGATTCACACATTAGGGAACATAGGAACATAAGAATTAAAGGGAGGATATGTACAAGTATGGAGCTTATAAGACTTATGGCATGTATAGTGATCTTGACCAACTAGTCACCCCATTTCATGCAAAGTTGCCCCCCCCTTGATATTTCTATGAGTTTTGGTCTTTGTTATAAGGCATATGACTAGCACATTTATCATATAAGTCTTACACCTTTTCAAGAGATAAAACACATAAGTCTTCACTTGATAAAAATCAACATTCTCTCCCCTTTTCTTCCTTGTTTAGCCACAGCAACATACACCCCTTTTATATAATTCATAGCTTGATTTTCCAAGTCCATACACACATACCTACATCATATCTAAGATGTCTTAAGTTGTTTACAAGGGTTGGTTAAAGGTTTAAAAGTATTGAAGCAAGAAAAGCAAGATTAGGGTTTCTATTGGAATTAGGGTTTTCTAAGCTTGTAAGCTTTGGTTTTTCATCTAAACAAGGGTTTAGATTGTGTTGGTTATCATCATACATCATCATAAGGTTATCCAAAAACTCTAATCACTTTACATTTATCATTTTATGTGTATATATGTTCTATATAGTAAAATCACCATTTAGGATACTCTTGAACATGTGAAATGAGTTTCTACTTGTGATTATGATTTTGGAAACTTTTACATATGTTATGTAGTTGATAATATCATGATATAATGGGATTATAAGTATGGTATTATGTTTGTTAAAGTATAAAAAGTTCATGTATAAACTAGTAGTTAAAGTATACTTATGAAAGTTCTTATATAAATAAGTGTGTACACAAATGGATCTTGTGATTTCTTGGACATTTTTGGACAATTATGGACCTATGTACACTATTATATATATTACATAGTATATAATAAGTATTGGATAACATGTGGTATTTATTAAGTTGAAAAGTATAGAAAACAAGTTATAAAAATGAGTACACCTAAAGATTTCAAAAGGGCTGTTAGATTTCGTGTTTTAGACAGTAGGTTTGACACTTTAGAAAGATAGTACACCTCATGACGATTCCAAAAAGGTAAGAAACTCGAAAAACGGATTAATAACGAAAAAGATACGTAGTTTACGAGTTTTACGATAATAACCGGAGTTATAAAAGAATTTTTATAAAAACTTGTTATAAAAATTCTACAAACAGAAGGTTTGGTATTTTTATTAAATCACACATATTTTTATGGATATCAACACATAAAAATTAATTTCGATTAAAAACGAAGAAGTTATGAATTACGCGAGTTTATATACTTAAAATGTATAAAAATACTTTTATAAAACTATTTTTATAAAAGTTACTGTTCATATCAGGAACATTTGTTTTTGTAAACCTCATAAATAAATAGAACTTTCAATTACGAGATCGTGCTCGAAAGAATTACTAAAAACGGAGCTAAAACGAATAAAATACGGCGTTTACGATAATTAAAGTTTATAAAAGTAATTTTATAAACTATAAACAGTAAAATTTACTATTCATGACAGAAACATATATTTTGAAAACATCAATAAATTGATAGAACTTTCAATAACGAAGACGTACTCGAAAGAATCGCTAAAAACGGAGCTATAACGAATAAAATACGACATTTACGGGTTTTACGTTAATTAAAGTTATAAAAATAAGTTTATAACTGGTATGAACAGTAAAATCGCTGTTCATCAGAGGACTAAAAATGTGAAAACGTCATATTTTGATACATCATCTTAATACGAAAGCGTGGACATAAGAAACGCAAGAAACGAACATGAAACATGAAAGTTATGTCACTTTTACCAAAGATATATTTATAAACGTTTTAACTTTATAAATATGATTTCACTAAAACAATTAGATAGTGATTAGCTATATAGAATTATATATGGTATGTAGTTACCCCCAAATGGTGATTAAGTACTTATGGACGACCTGATATTGATTAGGTTGCACTCGATCATTACCGTGACGCATTTTCTGTGATACACTTGATATTCGCTTACTCAAGGTGAGTTCATAGCCCCACGTTTTACCTGATTTGTTTTATAAGTTTTTACGGTGAGAAACATGCACTGTTTTATAATTGGACACAAGTGGATAAGTTTTATATTATGATTACGTGTTGCCTAAGTACGATAACCCTAGGTAGCCCATTATCAAGAACTGTCATTACGGGAGAATTGTGAAGCGGAATGTTATGAATAATCTATTGGGATTGACCATCCCCCGTCGGGTGATTAGCTATCACTGGTAAACGAACGTATAACCATGTCGAACATAGGATATTGTGGTTAGAACATCATCACGGCAATGTAGGCTCTTTATATTTAGGTATTCATTTGAAGTCAAGCTTCAGTGTCATGAGTTTAAGAGCAACGTAATTACATTTATATGGGTCTGCACTGTTGGCATTATCATACACTTGGGAAATCTTGTGGTCCCTATCATTTACGATTTTATCAACCTATAAATTCACCAACATTATTGTGTTTGATGTTTTAAAGCAAGTGTTTCAGGAGTCAAAAGCACGAGGTGCAAGGGATACATTGGTGGTTTTGATTTGGATATCATGAATAAAATTTTGTCGCATTACATTTTGTATAATCTGTTAATGGGCTTGAAAATCTTTGTAAATTTGAACAAGTGAACAAGTGAGCTTCGGCTTATTAACAAATTACTTTGTTTAAATATAATGGTATCATTTTAACAGACTTTTTGGTCATCTATATAATATCTTTTTTTATTGAACCTATAAGTACAACGCCTCGACCCTTATTCCGCTGCGACCCAATTTGGGGGTGTTACAGATTGGTATCAAGAGCCAAGGTTATAGAGAACCAGGTCAAATGTTTTTGCTGGACTATAACCGTTTTCAAACATTGCATACACACAAAGGGGTTTATACGGGACATACATACGTGCATACATTCATGCATACACTAGTTGTTGCATTAGTTGTGGACTAGATGCATTCTTGATTGATATACATGTTATGATATAAATGTATCATAAAAAGGGTCTTATATTAAATACTAATATAAGCTATTTTGGATAGGATCTCCACACTCTCCCTAAGGACAAATAAATTCAGGGATCGAGTCAAGCTATGTGACTCGGTTACCAAAAACAAAGCACTTTGTGTTTGTTATTTGTACTTGTGATTATTTGCAGGATGAACCCAAATTTTCTGAAGACTCTTATGTTCGGTGTTGTGTCCCGGATCACTCGAGCTTCCTATCCTTTGTTTGAAATTAGTTTGAGGAAATCTAATATCCTTTCATCTTATCGATTCACGTTTATCTTTACATAATTAATAAACGGCTTAGATTTGCGTAGAGACCCGGCCTTAAACATTGAGGACAATGTTTCGTTTTAGTTTGGGGAGGGAATCTATCGATTTGATGTTGCCTGCTTATTGTTTTGTTCTCGCGTACCTGTTTTCCCAAATAGCAAAAAATTTAAATTTTTAAGTTTTTATTTGTAGAAAAAAAATGATGAAAAAATGAAAAAAATATATTAGTAGTTGAAAAAAAAAGTGTTAAGACACGAATGTAGGCTCTCCGTTGGTGAGAACGAAAAGTAAATTTTGACCCGATCGGTTTTATACCTTAGCTTTCTCCTTAACTTTATATAGATTGTCTTTGCTAATCTTTTATACAAGGAGCTATAAAACGCTAGTCTGTCTTGAAAAGATCAAGACTTTGCAAGTTCCCATAATTGATTTTAAATATGTGAAGTTCGATTTATTTTAGGCTAAGTATTCACGAGTTTCTTTATTAGAAATTTTAAATTGTGAAGAACAAGAGATGATAGAGTAGAGTATAAGTTGTGATGCTAAACATAGAATAGTTGGATTTCTTTAAGGCTCATAAGTGTTAATTGTGGCTTTTTCTCCCATTAGCTTGCTTCACCTTTATATATAAATGTTTAATAAATAGAGTTGTGCGGTTTTTTGGTTAATAATTAGTTAATAGAAGTTTTCTTTAGTTCCTTTGTGATTAGGATGAGTACACATCAGGAATACTTAATTTGGCATATTATATGTATCACATTAATAAATATTTTGCTTATTCCTTAAAGAGCCTTAGGGTATATGGGATAAGTAGAATTCAATAATAATCCAAGACTGATAAAAGTTTGCTGCATCTTGCCGGCTCACAACCGATGTTACAGCCTTCTAAAAGGTCAAGGAAGTTACCGAGGTCGAAATATGTTTGCTACATCTTGTCGGAGGCGTGGCCGATGTTGTAGCCTTCTAAAGGACTGAGGTTTAATAATGTTGCTTAATTTTTTGTCTTATTTTGTACCTTAAAGAGCCTAAGGGTATATGGTGCAAATAAGATTGGTCCATTCATGTCTTAAAGAGCCTTAGGGTATATGACATGAATGGTGCCTTGCTTAAGTAACCTAATAAAAAAATAAAAAATAAAAAAAAAAAAAATCCAATTTGTCGCTCGATGTGGACTTTAATCTTGATGACATTTGATCTTTTGAAAAGGGCTAAGAGCTAATTATTGCATTCTTAACCGTTACGCTTTATTTTTGGAATTAATAAGTATCGAAATAAAAGTCTTAAAGAGCCTTCGGGTATATGACTTTAGTAAAATCTTGAGATACAAAAATAGGGAATAAGGGAGGAAAAGTAAGTACACAATTAGCTCTTATGAGTAGTGTTAGCATCATAACTTGTATTTTGCAATGATCTTGTTTTTAAGCTTGGCTTGGAGAGGTGAAAGTCGGGGACGATGAATTTATCCATTTGGACACTTTTCAAGTGCTTTTTGTTCTATGATCCTAAAAGTTACCACAAGGTAATGAAAACAATACATTATGTCACACAAGAATAAGTTGTAGTTAGGTAGTTAATTATTAAGAAAAATCATAAAAAGAGAGAAAAGTTTTGAAAATGGGAAAGCGGGTGTTTTATAACTTGTGACTTAGAAACTTTCCCGCAAAGACTTTACTACTTCTTAAAGGATTAGTTTGGGGAGGTTTTGAGGTATTTGGTTATAAGGCATATAATATTGCGTGAGGACACGCAATCGTTTAGTTTGGGGAATTTTGATAGGTGTAAAATACACATATCCGTTAACACCAAAAATGACCCTAAATGACCAAAAACATACTTAAAATGGCAAAGATATGCTTGTTTTTGTGTTTTGTGTATGCAGGTACGGATAAGACAAAAATCACAAGAAAATCGTCAAAAACGGGGCAAAACGGCACGAGAAGGGTAAGAAGCACAAAAGAAGCCGGGGATTAAAAAGCCAAAGTCAAAAGTCAACCAATAGTCAAACCTTGGTCAACTCAAGCTCTCAGTCAACCCTTGGTCAACTCACTAAAGACAAAAACTCCAAAAATACAAAACTAGTCCCTCATATTTCCAAAGTTACATAATTAGTCCCTAAGCTTAATGGGCCAAATCCTATCAAAACCATACCCAGATCCAAAACCCAAAACAAAAGCCCAAAATCCTAAGCCCATAACCCTAATGATAAATCCAGGGACTTATCTTGCCAATGTCAAAACTTCTTTACACTACACTTATATGGCTTATAAACACAAGGACCAAACTTGCCATTACCCAAACTCACCCCTCCCGTTTTCAGTTAAAATGTAAAAAAAGGGCGCCAAGAACAGTTTTACTGTTCATTGTCTCTCCCAATTCACCAAAAGGTCAAAACGAGAGGGCTTTGTCCAATCAAAGGGTGGAAAGGACAATTCAAGTGGTCAAGTACATAATGGCAGGGAGAAAAATGTCATTCTCATTGGTAAAGTTAAGCAAAAGATCACACGTGGTCTAGAGAAAGCACAAAGAAGGATTCGGAGTTGCACTGGATTCACTCAGTAAACAAGCACAATAAGGCTGACCACAGGATTGCCATTGGCAATCCGTGTGTCCCAAATATGATCCAACGGCTCAGGATTATCCTCCAATGATTAGAAGAATGGATGGCAGAGATTGATGGGAGCGTGGGTAGACCTCAAAAGGCTAGAAGGTTCACTAAGAGGCTATAAATAGCACACTCACACACACACATTTCATCTTCTTTTTCCTGTATTTTTCTTTAAGTAAAAATTAGCTTGTTAGGTTTTTTTTAGTTAAAATGTAATTTTACTTTTTAATCTCTTGTAATCTGTTTTGGATCATTAATAAAAGTCTCATTTAGTTTACATAATCTTGTTTTCATCTATAATCTCTCATTTCCTCAAATACATACTCTACTGTTTCATAAGCTTGTTATTTATTAATTTATAATAAAAAATAGTAAACTCATTTTTAGATCTTTCAAGCTTATAAGCTTGAGATTGAGTTTGTTTAATCAAGCCTTAATCATACTAAAGCATTTAAATCAGTCAAACTTAAATACCTTTGCTTATTTGGATTGTGAGCTTTTGGAAGAGAAGCTAGCTATGGAAGAGCTTCTATGGACTTAACTGGCTTATCTTAAGATAAGCCAGAGCTTGTAGATGCTCAATTGAGCTTATTAAGCTTCTGTTTAGCTGAAGCAACTTGTAAGTTTTCATTTAAATTCCTTTGTCTTTTAATTTCTAGTTTTAATGCTTACTTATTTGCTTATTAGTTTTACTTGTGTGCTTATCTATTGTTTATTTGTGTTTGTTTTAATCTACTTATGCTCATTAGTAACTATGTTAGTAGTTAACAATAGTTGATCATTGTTTTTCTTCATTTCTGTCCTAACATAAAAAACCAAAAATAGTAGTTAGCTTTTAGATTTTAAGGTCTAAGATTAATTGATTATTGATTGTATACTTATTAGTTTGTATAAAGTATTATTATATGGTTTATAGTTTTGTTAAGTGAATTTCCATTTTAAAAGTTTTTTGAAATCTGTCAACAATATTAAGGAGTGTTTGGTTTAAGGTAGTTTGACCTTTAATAGTCAAAGGTTTTTGATAAAAGTTTTTGAACCAGCTTTGATTTAGTCTAAAATGGGTAGTTTAGTGGTTTTCTTAAGTTAGTTTTCAAAAATTGAAAAGTTTAAGTTCATTTTGGTTGTTCGGCCACCAGGGGACTTTATCCTTTCTCTTAGATTGTTAAAATTTTGATTCAAGCCTCCTAGGCTTAATTTGTGTTTATAGTTTGTTCAAACACACTCAATAGGAGTGTGTAGTGTAGGTCTTACCCTTAAGGTAACCTGCATATTAGATTTTGCCCCTTTGTCAATTGCATCAGCAGTAGTAACTTCAGTTACTACTGCTGTCTTCTTAAGACTAAATTAAGCTAGTATTAGTAGGACTTAGGATCTAAATTTCAGTAGGATTATAGATTTCACATAGCTTAATATAGAATAGAACTTGTTTTTTCATTCCTAGCTTAATTTCTAGCCTGCATTTTTGGTTTAACCAATCTGTCAATTGCACCAGCAGTATTAACAATAAGTTAATACTGTTGGTCTTATTGAATCAAAGTTAGGGTAGCTTAAATAAGTTTTAGCTTTTAAAACTCAGTAGATTTATAGACTAGATTTAGTTAAAGTTAGATTAAGTCTTTTTTTTCTAATTTTCTAGCTTAATAATTTAGGTGCATTTGCTTTTAAAAAAGTTCATAAAAACTCAAAAAGCCAAAAACAGTAGTAAACTTAGCTTAGTCTTTAAAATTGAATTTCTAGCTTATAAGATTCAGTTAATGGTTTATATTTGTAGCTTTATAGTTTATTGATAAGTTCTCATAAGCTTAGCCTCTGTCTTGGCTTATTGAGCATTTGAGTTTTTCTTAATTTTGAAGCTTTTTGAGTAAAATTCTGAGTTTGCAGAGTTTGACTCATTTGAGTCAGTTAAGGATTAAGTGTTAGAGAGGTATAAAATAACTCTTATTAGGATTAGCTCTATGACATCATCAGCTACATAGGACAGCTTGTTGGTTTTGATTTGAGGCATTTATATTGAGCTTTGTGCAAGTGATTTAGTGTAAACAAGCATAAGTGAGCTTAAAAGCCCACTTTCTGTGGTCAGAACTTCAAAAGCTCTTTTAGAGCTTATCTTTGAGTTTTAGCTTAAGCTTCTTTCATTAAAAGTGTTTTAAAAAGCCTCTTTTATAGCTTTTAGCTTTTGGTTTTCAAAAATATAAAAAGTGCAAATGTGTTGCCTGACTCGAACCCGACCTTCTCACCACACAATCACATCTGTCTTACCAATATGCTACAATAGCCTATCCATCCCTCTTTCTCCACATTTAATACTAGTACACATTTTCATTTTACTCTTTGATAATAAGTCGTAGCTTATTATAGCTTATATAAGTCGTAGCTAGTTTTGTTGGCTTATTCTTATTTTTCCTTTATTCTTTGTTACATTTAGGACTTTTCCTGAATTTTTTGTATTTTTCCTTTTATTATATTACTTTCTAGAATTTTTCTTAGGTTTTAACTTTCAAAAATTAATACAAAATAGAAAAAGTTTTCAGAAAAATACAAAAAAAAATTGTTTTTAGTTTTAGAATAATTACTTTTAGTTTTACATCCAGAAAAATCATTTTTATCACTTTTAGATTTTTATATTCATTTTTAAGCTTTTAATTTTAATTTTAAAAAATAGGATTTTATTATAAAAAATAGTTAAAAATAGTTTTCTGAGTTTTTATAGTATTTTAGACTTTTCTAAGTTTAAAAATCATTTTTTAGAATTTTTAGGATTTAATTTACTATTTTCTAGGATTTAAATAGGTTAATTTAGTTTTTAATTCATAAAAAATTCAAAAATAATCAAAAAATAATTTTCTTTTTCTAAAAATTTTCTTTTACCTTAATTTAGGTTTAGAAATTTAGTTTGCATTTTTAGGAGTTAATCTTGCCTTAGTTGCTTATTTGTCGCGTTTAATTTGTTCCCGTTAATTGTTTTTGTGCTTAATTGCTTTAGTTTTCTTATTTTAATTGTTGTTTTTTAATTAGTAGATATAGATAATCAGGTAGGTCTATCTATAATCAATTCAATCTTTGTTACACACTTCATATTCATTGTCCGATAAATCAATCGAGGTTTCACAATTTCGCCAAAAATCATTGGAGATAAACGACCGTGAAATCATACTTCCTCGGTTAGATACTTTCTATATTATATTATATATTTTTTAAGAATTTCCTCTTTTTACCTTTGTCCTCAAGGGGTGAATTGAATTTTTCCATAGTATCATTATATATTATATATATATATATATATCTTATTTATATATATTTATATATATACTATATATATACTATTATAATATATATATATTATATATATATATTTATATATATATATCTTTCGCTGTATAAAACTCCAAATTATACCAAAAAATTGAGAGAATTAACCGACAAACTTTGTCTCAAAAAAGTTTTATGAATACGAACCCGCCCGGTTGGGCGGGTTATGCTACGATTAATATTATATTTATACTCTATATATATATATATATTATATTCTCTATATTTATATATTACTATTCATACATATACTATATATTTTATATAATATTTTACCTATATATATTATATATATACTTTATAGACTATATATATCTATATATATATATGTACACATGAGTAGGGTTAATGCGAGATCAACTTAATGTTATTAAAATAAGAATAATCACAACTATTGGAATCCACTATCAATTGGTTTTTGATGAGGACTAGAATAATTTAATCAGACTCGGAATTTCTAGTAAAAATAAATATGGTTCTCTTAAGCGTATTTAGGGAGAATTTAAATTGATAAAATTGGTCAACCTTTTTAATGTTGTTTTGTTTCCCGTTTTTTTATGGAAATCCTGGTACACACACTAAATACACAAAAATTGATATACCAATAATAAAATAATAAAAAAACAGAAATACGAGATCAAGAAAAAAACCAAAACAAAATACACACACATACACCCATCACCACACACAAAAAAACATCCACACTTACATACACAACGTTCTGATATACTAAGACAATAAAAATCACTCTCACTGTACATAAAATCATACAAAAACACATGACAAACCCAAAACATAAAACAAATCCCCAACCCACCCTCCCACCCCAAAACCTCACACAACCATCCACAAAAACAAATAACAAACCCCAACAACAAAATAACAATACCAAAACAAAACCATGCCCACCAACATAAAAAAAAAAAAACACAAAAATTATACAAATAACCACACCAAAATAAAGGATCAATACAAAAACCCCTAACATCCTGTACCCATAGTATGATAAAATCCAAAACCCCAAACAAACCACTTACTGATTTCAGACTTTCTCTAACAAAATTGATACACTACCACACCAAATCTTTAAACCAAAAAGATAAGATAGTACATAAGCAGATAGTACATAAGACACATTTGTGTATTAAGAACCTAGCGAGCCCGAACAACAACAGATTTTGGTACACTGAAATCCTTGTGTTTTACCCATAATCTGATACATACACAGATCGATACATATACATATATGTGTATCAAATTTGAGAGTTTCCAACATCTTGTATACAATAACCTATCAAACCCAAATAGTAGCATATTCCAGTACACCGGGATACCTGTGTTTTACTTAGAAGCAGATATATAAACAAATCCTGGTACATAAATAGATCTATGTATCAAGATATTACCGAACCCAAACAACAATAGATTCTGATACACCGGGATCCGTGTGTTTTACCTAGAAGCGGATATATGAGCAGATCAATAGATATACAGATCTATGTATCAAATATGTACATTTCCAACATCTTAAATTACATCTATTATACCTGTGACACTTAGGATTTTTATGGTGTTTCAACCTATATCTCGCGGGATAACAAAGCCTCGCCGAAAAAATGAACCCTCACCGCTATAACGATTCGTTGCCAGAAAAACACAATAGTAGATCAAGTGGGCAGTCTCAGTGGTAGTGAGGCTTTTTCGGAAATTCTATGACCGGTGGTGGCCTAGTGGTTTCGAAACCAATATGCCGTCAATTTTCTATATACATACAGTGGATACATAAAACAGATATGTATATGCAGCATGAGGATCCTAACACACATATACAGACGAGTTCTCCCATGGGACTCGATGAAATCTCTATCGGAGAGTCCATTGGATCCATTATTTGTTCCTTTGACATGTTTGTATGGTCGCTGGAAGATATGAAGTCAATGGGCTAATCGTCTTTTTTAATTTGGCCGGAGATTATGAAGTGGGACAGGTTAGATCGCCACGAAATATAAGATGAGAGGGACCAAAAGAAGATTTTAGGGAGGTAGACATGGGAGAGAGGAAAATGAAGAGAGGGCTTATTAGTTATGAATTAATGTAAAGAGTTAACTTTAGGGTAGATTACCGAAATACCATATATAACCTTTAGTATAAACTATTCACGCGTATTTTTAGTTTTTAGTAATTATATTCTATTTGTCAACATTTGCTTGAGTTCTCAGTATTTTCATACAACAGTAAGAAATCTCTAATTTGAATTAATTATATGTATGTATAATATAGATACTATATATATATATATATAAATATATAGATAGATATATCATATATATGTGTGGTGAGATGTTTGTTGATGTGTGTGTGTTTTTCTTTAGTGTATATATATGTTATATAGATGTATAAGATAAGTTGTAGTGAGAATACTATCTGACAGTAAATAAAATATAGTAGTAAATATATATATATATACACTAAATATAAATATATATATAAATACTATAATATAAATATATATAAATAATATATATATATAAATATATATATATAAACACAAATATATACACACATATATACATATAATTATTAGCACATATAAACTACAATATACACACACACACACACAACACACACACACACACACATATATATATATAAATAAATAATATATAAAAATATATATTATATAGGCGATATATATACATACCATATAATCTTTTAGATCAAATGAGAGATTTCTTAAAGTTGTAAAACTAAGAACCCAATCAAATGTTGACAAATAGAATTTGATTATTAAAAAACTGAAAATTGAATATTTACCCAAAAGGATATTATAGGTATTTTGTACATCTACCCTAAATAATCTTTAACCCTAATCATAACTACTAGCCATCTCATTTTCTCTCTCCCATGTCTCCTCCCTAAATCTCTCGTCCCTCTCATCTTATATTTCTGGCGACCAACCTGTCCCACTTTAAATCTACGTCAACTTAAAAAGATCTCAGCCCATCTTATATTTCCAGCGACCAGAAAACATGTCAAAGGAACAATAATGATCCAATGGACTCTCCGCGAGATTCCTCGAGTCCTATGGGAGAACCGTCTGTATATGTGTGTTTGGATCTTTGATATACATACCTGTTTTATGTATCAAGTATGTATAGAACTGCTGCATATTGGTTTTGAAACCACTAGGCCACTACCGGTCAAAGAATTTCCGAAAAAGCCTCACCACCATCGAAACTGCCCACTTGATCTACTGTTGGGTTTTTCTGGCAATGACTCGTTATATCGGTGAGGGTTTGTTTTTTCGGCGAGGCTTTGTTATCCCGCGAGATATAGGTTGAAACACCATAAAAATCCTAAGTGTCGCACGTATAATAGATGTAATCTAAGATGGTGGAAACGCACATATTTGATACATAGATCTGTATATCTATTGATATGCTCATATATCTGCTTCTAGGTAAAACACACGGATCCCGGTGTATCAAAATCTATTGTTGTTTGGGTTCGGTAATATCTTGATGCATAGATCTATTTATGTACCAGGATTTGTTTATGTATCTGCTTCTAAGTAAAACACATGAATCCCGGTGTATTGGAATATGCTACTGTTTGGGTTTGATAGGTTATTGTATACAAGATGTTGGAAACTCACAAATTTGATACACATATATGTATAGATCTGCGTATGTGTTAGATTCAGGGTAAAACACACGGATTTCGGTGTACCGAAATCTGCTGCTGTTCGGGCTCGCTAGGTTCTTAATACACAAATGTGTTTCATGTACCAGGATTTGTATACCTGATCTGCTTATGTACTATGTTATCTTTTTGGTTTAAAGATTTGTTGTGGAAGTGTATCAATTTTTTTAGGTATATCTCCGGCAACCCAACGAGCGGGTTCGGTTCATAAAACTTTTTTTGAGACAAAGTTTGTTGTTCAATTCTAATGGTTGCCGTGTTTGTGCAAACATAGAATCTTCATTTCTCTTTTTCGTTTGATACTTGACAATGTGACATATAGGTGTCCATGTGAGAATACCGCCTTTGTTAATAGCAAACTAACCTTTGATAGTGTATGGCATTGGCTCTTAGTAATTGAAGTTGTATATAGAAGATTTAGATGCGTATAGTTAGTCATGTGAAAAAACTGAATGGTTGTGTTCTCTGTCTAAGCAGAGAATCTTTAATCTTCTATTGTTTTTGGCTCTTGTTAGTGCGACATATAGTTTCCCGTGTGTGAATACTGGAGTTGCTATAAGAAACAAACATGTGATAGTTACTGGCCTTGCCTCTTATTAATTGTCATTGTCAAGATAATGTACTTTGAAAATTAAATAATTACATGTTTGCAAATATTTTACTTTTTAATCTCTATTTCGAATCATATTTATATAAGTAAAAAACACATAAAAAGATAAAACTTGGTATTATTATCAATAAACGTTCATTTTAAAAGATGTTATGTCTTTCATTTCATTAAGGATACGTATATGCACTTTCATCAAAAACCAATTGATAGTGGATTCCAATAGTTGTGATTATTCTTATTTTAATAACATTAAGTTGATCTCGCATTAACCCTACTCATGTGTACATATATATATATAGATATATATAGTCTATAAAGTATATATATAATATATATAGGTAAAATATTATATAAAATATATAGTATATGTATGAATAGTAATATATAAATATAGAGAATATAATATATATATATATATAGAGTATAAATATAATATTAATCGTAGCATAACCCGCCCAACCGGGCGGGTTCGTATTCATAAAACTTTTTTGAGACAAAGTTTGTCGGTTAATTCTCTCAATTTTTTGGTATAATTTGGAGTTTTATACAGCGAAAGATATATATATATAAATATATATATATAATATATATATATTATAATAGTATATATATAGTATATATATAAATATATATAAATAAGATATATATATATATATATAATATATAATGATACTATGGAAAAATTCAATTCACCCCTTGAGGACAAAGGTAAAAAGAGGAAATTCTTAAAAAATATATAATATAATATAGAAAGTATCTAACCGAGGAAGTATGATTTCACGGTACCGGGAAGTATGCTTTCCCAGGTCGTTTCCCCAACGACTTGTGAAATTGAAACCACGCCTTAGTTTGGATTATGATTTGAATGAGAGAAAAGATATTTTTGATTATCTATAACTACCAATTAAAAACACAATTAAAATAAGCAATTAAAAAGCAATTAATGAACTAAGATAATTAACGGGAACAAATAAAACGCGACAAATAAGCAAGTACATTAAAATTAACTCCTAAAAATGCAAACAAAATTTCTAAACCTAAAATAAGACTAAATAAAATTTTAAGAAAAAGAAAAATATTTTTTTGATTATTTTTGAATTTATTATGAATTAAAAACTATTTTAATCTAATTAAATCCTAAAAAATAGCAAATTAAGTCCTAAAAATTAAGAAAAATGATTTTTAAACTTAGAAAAGTCTAAAATAACATAAAAACTCAGAAAACTATTTTTAACTATTTTTAAAATTAAAATCCTATTTTTAAAATTAAAAATAAAAGCTCAAAAATGAAAATTAAAATCTAAAAGGTGTAAAAATGATTTTTCTGAATGGAAACCTAAAAGTAATTTTTATAAAACTAAAAACTATTTTTTGTATTTTTCTGAAACTTTTTTCTATTTTTTATGATTTTTCGAAAATTAAATCCTAAGAAAAATGATTAAAAATAATCTACTTAATGGAAAAATGTGAAAAATTCAGGGAAAATCCTAAACCTAACAAAGATTAAAGGAAAAATAAGAAAATAAAGACAGCTTAACAAATAAGTCCTAAATAAGCTATAATAAGCTACGGCTTATTATAAAAAAAATGAAAATGTGTACTAGTATTAAATGTGAAGAGAAGTGGATGGATGAGCTATTGAAGCAAACTGGTAAGACGTGTATGTTGTGTGGGGGAGGTCGCGGGTTCAAGGTTGAGTAACACCCATTTTTTGCATTTTTTTTATTTTTGAAAAACAAAAGCTCAATTTGAAAGAAAACACTTTTTAAGCACTTTTAATGAAGGGAGCATAAGCTGAAACTTAAAGATGAGCTTTAAAAGAGCTTTTGAAGTACTGATTCCAGGAAGTGGGCTTTTAAGCTCACTTATGCTTGTTTACACTAAATTACTTGCACAAAGCTCAATATAAGCTCAAATCTAAAAACAAAAACTGTTCTAGCTAGCTAATGATGTGTATAAGCTAATTTTAACAAGCTATCTTAACCACTAACACTTTAAGCTAACTGAAATTGTGGATCAAAGTGACTATCTCAGGAACTAGCACAAAAAGCTTAAAAATCAAACAAGCTAAAAAGCTCAATAAGCTTTAACTGACTATGAACTTTTGCAAACTTAATGAACTACTTATAAGCTATGATTATCAACTAAAAAACCTAACTCTATAAGCTAAGAATTAAAAATTAAGAGATAAGTTCTATACCTACTGTTTTTGGTCTTTTTGAGATTTTTGATGACTTTTTAAGCTAAATTTACCTAAGTATTTAAGCTAGAAATGATAAGACAAGCTTTTATCTAACTTAAACTATATCTAATCTATTAGCTTGTTGAATTTGAGATCCTAAATTCTACATTTACTAACTTAATTGAAGCTGAAAAAGACAGCAGTAGTAACTAAAGTTACTACTGCTGATGCACTTGACAAAGTGACTAAACAAAAATGCAGGCAACTAAGGTGATTTCCCGTGCACTAGACTTACTCAATGAGAGTGTTAGAACACTACACAAGCCAATTCTAAGCCTAGGAAAACTTATATCACTTTTAAGCTAGCAAAGAAAAGAGGAAATTTTGCCCTGGTGCTAACACTAAGAATTTTGGCTTTAACTTCTTCAATTTTGTAAACTAACTTCTGAAAACTCCTTTTCTACTGAGTTTAAATGATCATGAAACTATCTCAAGTAATGAGCACAAGTCACTTTGACTTTTAGAGGTCAAAGTGCAATAATCCAAACACCCCTTAATATTGTTGACAGATTTCAAAAAGCTTTTAAAATAGAAATCCACTTAACTAAACTTTGATACCAGACATCAATAAGCTTATAATAAGCTTAGCAAACATGATTAGCAACTGAATAATCTAGGAATCAAAGATCTATACTAACTTACTAATTTTTTAGTTTTTATGAATTTTGAAGACAACAAACTGAAATCAAAGATCTAAACTATTTTAAGCAAAAACAGATAAGCAATACATCTAATAAGCAAAAGTAGATGAGATAAGCACAAATTAAGCACTAGAAAAGCAATTAGACAAAGCAAAATAAGCATCTAGTAACTAAGCTAATTTAAGCTAGAAAATTAAAACAAGGAATTTAAATGAGAACTAACCAATAGCTTCAGCTAAACAGAAGCTCATAGGCTCATAGAGCTTTTCAACAGCTCTGGCTTATCCTAGGATAAGCCAGTAAAGTCCTTGGGATCCCTTCCATAATTGGATCCCCTTCCATAAGTCCAAAAAGTCCAATAAGCAAAGGTTTATTTCTGGTTTTAGAGTTTAAGTAAATTAAGGACTTATTTAAACTCAAATTCAAGCTTATAGACTTGAATGAGCTTATGATGAGCTTATGAGAAGCTTTTGACACATTAGCTTATGAATTTGAGAGTAGTAAAAACTTGCAAGTGACAAACAGATTAAGAAAACTTGAAGGATTTTATTAAGGACTGAAAATGATTACAATGCTTTAAAGAAACGAAATTACAATACGCTTGAACATTACACTACTTAAGCTTAAGCTAAAAATACAATTTAAACTAAAAAATTGAAAAGCTAGACTACCGTGCTTTGTGTGTGTGAGAGTGTGAACTATTTATAGCAGCCAAGGAAGTTTCTAGGAGCCTGAGTTAGTTAGACGCTCCTGCTAATCTCATCCGTACATTCCTCTAATCATTGGAGAATCAATACTGGCCATTGGATCACTTTGATAATCACACGGATTGCCAGCGGTTCAATCTGTTGTGAGATACCTTGTGCTTTCATTGTGAGTGAATCTAGTGTAAAACCTATCAATTTTGTGCTTTCTTCATTTGCCACCGTGTCATTCCTTGTTGGGATTAGCCAATATGGTGCGTTTGATTACATTTTAACCTGCCAAGGTGTACTTGAGTACTTGAATTACCTTCTTTAACCCTCAATTTAGCTTTGCCCTTTGTTTTAACATGTGGGTAAATCGGAGGAGACGATGAACAGTACCCAACGTTTTTTCGCGCCCAATTTTAACTGAGGGGGTAAAAGGGTGGGATGAGTTTGGGTATATGGCAATATTGGCCCTTGTCTTTGTTAGGTGAAAGTCGAAGTATTAAATAACTTTCAATCTTGGCAGAATTGGCCCCTGGACTTATATAAAAGAGTTATGGGCCTAGGTTTTGGGCTTTGGTTTTTTAATCCCTGGCTTCTTTTGTGCTCTTCCGTTCCTCGTGTCCGTGTTTGCCCGTTTTTGATCGTTTCCTTGTGATTTTTGTCTTATCCATACCTGCACACACAAAACACAAAAACACACATATCTTTGCCATTTTAATCATGTTTTTGGTCATTTAGGGTCATTTTTGGTGTTAACGGATATGTGTATTTTACACCTATCAAAATTCCCCAAACTAAACGATTGTGTGTCCTCACGCAATATTACATGCCTTATAACCAAATATTTCAAAACTTCCCTAAACTAAACCTTTGAAAAGTAGCAAAGATTTTTGTTGAGAGAGCTAAGAAATCACAAGTTATAAAACACCCCTATTTCCCATTTTCTAAAACTTTTCCTTTTTTTTGAATATTAAATTGACTTTCGTTATTTTCATAACTGTTAGAGATCATAGAACAAGATGCATTTCGAATCCGAGAATGCCCCAAAAAGGATAAATTCATCGTTCTCGACTTTTCACTTATCCCAACCAAGCTTAAAACAAAATCACAGCTAAATATCAGTAATTCCTAAGCTCATGACACTGAAGCTTGACATGTATGAAATGCAATATAAATTGCCAACATTGTCCGTGATGATGTTCTAACCCGCAACATCCTATGTCCGACATCGTATACGTTCGTTGTCTGGCAAACCGGAACAGTGAGCATGACTCACCCAAACGGGGATGTCAATCCCAAATAGATCTATTTATAACATTTGCGCTCACAACAGTAACTGACAGTTCATGATTATGGGCTCAGATGGGTTATCGCTACTTAGGCAAACACGTAATCAAGTAAAATATACACTTGTGTCTAATTTGTAAAACATGCATATGTTTCTCACCCCAAAACTTGTAAATCATTAAAATGTAAAACGTGGGCCTATGAACTCACCTTGTGTGTATGATAACAATTATATCACAGAAAATGCATCTAATAAACGTCGAATGCAACCTAATTAATTATAGGCCGTATGAGTACTAAGCACTTTGAATAACTAATACCATATATAATTATATATAGCTACATCACCATCTAATTGCGTTTGTGAAATTGTATTTATAAAGTTAAAACGTTTATAAATATTTCATTAGTAAAAACGACGTAACTTTATCGTTTTAAGCTTGTTTCTTGCGTTTCTTATGTCCACGCTTTCGTATTAAGGCGAGTTATCAAAATATTATATTTTTATATTTATAGTCCCCTGATGAACAGTGGTTTTTACTATTCATGACAGTTTATAAATTTATTTTTATAGATTTAGTTATCGTAAAACCCGTAAATGTCGTATCTTATTCGTTTTTAGTGATTCTTTTGAGCACGTCTTCGTAATTACAAATTCTATCAACATATATCATTTTTCAAAAATATGTATCTGTTATGAATAGTGATTTTTACTATTCATAGTTTATAGAATTATTTTTATAAACTTTAATTACCGTAAAATTGCAAAATTCATAACTCCTTCGTTATTAATCAAAAAATTATGATTCTTAATGTTTTGGAATCCTAAAAATAAGTGTGATCTGATAAAAATAACCAACCTTATATATCAGTAGCATTTTGTAACTTGTTTTTATAAAATTTCTTTTATAAACCTGTTTATTATCGTATAACTTGTAAATTACGTATCTCCTTCGTTATAAATCAGTTTTTCGAGTTCTCTACATGCCCATGATCCTTGTGACATGTAGTATTTTATAAAATCATCAAATATATGCCTTAAAATTCGAATTCTAACAGCCCCTTTTTGATATTTTCTCAAAATGTGTTTAAAAGTTGTTTTTATAACTTTTTAGTTTTACCACTTTGTTATAAATCCATTACAACCTTTATTATCACATCTATTACACACCTAGGGTCCTTAGTCCATGATTAGTCCAAAGTTTGTCCAAGAAATCACAAGATCCATTAGTTTACATACTCATTTGTTCATGAACTTTAATATATACACTTTTTAGGTAACTTATTTATATATACTTTTTATACATAAATCATACTTGTACATTACTTACACATCCATTATAACATGATGTTAAGATCCATATATCATATGTAAGAGTATACCAAATCATAAACAAGTGTAAAAATCCATTTTTACAAGTAAATAAGTCCTTAGATGGTGATTAACTACATAAACATCATATATGCATAAAATCATGAAAATAAACAGATTAAGAGTTTTAAGTAACCTTAATATGAAGTGTGATGATGAACAACACAATCTAAACCCTAGTTTAGATGACAAACCCTAGCTTGCAATACCAAGAAAACCTTAATTTTTCCAAAGAAATCCTAACCCCTTTTCTCGCTTCAACACTTGTAGATGCTTAACCAAACCTTCTAAGCACCTTAGGTTATCTTAGAAATGATGTAGGAATGTTTGTAAATGTGGTAAATAAAACTTTTATGGATGGTTTATAGTGAGGGTTTTGAGCCGTGGGCTAGTAGGGTGACAAAGGGACTGTTTTTGTGTTTTTCACTAAGTAAAATGAGTATGTGTGATATGTATCTAGCTAAGGCATTATATACCTTGGAGACTAGTCAAATACACCTTGAGGGTTTCTAGGGAAAGTATTAGTCAAAGACTATTTGAGTTAGTAAGGAAAAACAAGCCTTGGTTCCTAAATCATGAGAACATCCCATGAAAATAAGGAAATGTGTTTTGTTAGATAATATCTTTGTATCCATCTCTATGTATCCGGCTATAAGGGCTTATATGTTTTGTGAACTCTTTGTCCCCTATTGTTGTTGTAGCTGTGGGTTAGGGGGGAATAGGGCTAGAAATATCTTTTGATCTTTTATTGGTAAATACTTGCACTACTTGAAGCTTTAAGTTATATATTTTAAGTGTAGATGTATAACTTGTAATGTATAGTTCTTAGTTAGTTTATTATTTGTACAATATGACTTACAATGTTAACATGGTTAAAGTTTTATAAAACTTTAGGTATTGGGTATAAAAATGAGTATTTGTTGAAGGGTAGAAAAAGTTTTAGTGGTTTCGGGTATGCCTAAACGTATTTTTATCGCGAAACGTACACTTTACGTAACCAATAAAATAAAATGAACAAAGTTAATAATTATCCTCAAAATAATTACTTAACACTTGCTTGATGTAAACATTTAATTGTTTAATGCCCGTTTATATTGAACGATAATTTTTAGCTTACGCGATTTAACTTAGCGATTTCAATTTAAAAGCAAACACGTACAATACTAAAAATAAATAGTGAATTTATTAACGATGTACAATGACCCTAAAACACGGGGTGTTATAGTCTTACCCCGTTAAATGAGCCTTGTCTTCAAGGATTAAGACGCGACACTTGACGACGGTGCAGTCTTTGCGAAGAGATGTGGATATTTCTTTCGGAATTGGTTCTCGCGTTCCCATGTAAACTCAGGGCCTCTCCTAGAGTTCCATCGAACCTTGACAATTAGGACACGGCTTTGCCTCAACCGTTTGACTTCAAGATCCATGATTTTGACCGGTTCCTCGACAAAATGAAACTTGTCATCAATGTGTAGTCCATCCAACAGAACGACTAATGGTTTGTCGGCATAGCACTTCTTTAAGTTGGATACAAGAAATGTATTGTGAACCCTGCTCAGCTCTTCAAGAAGCTCAAGCTTGTAAGCAACATCCCCAACTCTTTCCAACACCTTGAAAGGTCCAACATATCTGGGGTTTAGTTTCCCATGTTTGCCAAAACGTACTACTCCTTTCCAAAGCGAAACTTTGAGCATAACTCTATCTCTAACTTGAAATTCCATCGGCTTACGCTTTAAATCGGTGTAACTCTTTTTCCGATCACGAGCAGCCTGAATTCTCTGCTTGATCTGAATGATTTTCTCGGTCATCTCTTGAACTATCTCTAGACCAGTGAGTTGAACTTCTCCAACCTCGGCCCAACAAACAGGTGAACGACACTTTCGACCATAAACCGCTTCAAACGGTGCAGCCTTAATGCTAGCGTGATAGCTGTTGTTATATGAAAACTCGACTAATGGTAAATGGTTCACCCACCCCTTTCCAAAGTCAATCACACAAGCACGCAGCATATCCTCGAGAGTTTGAATAGTCCTCTTGCTTTTCCCATCAGTTTGCGGATGATAGGCAGTACTCATATCCAAGTTAGTACCCAAAACCTTTTGAAGTAACCTCTAGAAATTCGATGCGAACCTCGGGTCGCGATTATAAATGATTGAGATAGGTATTCCATGCCTCGTGACCACCTCCTTTAGGTACATTCTTGCCAATTTCTCCATAGGATCAGTCTCCCTCATTGGTACAAAGATTGCAGACTTAGTAAGTCGGTCAACAATCACCCAAATGGTGTCGTAGCCTTGTGACGACTTAGGAAGCTTCATGACAAAATCTATAGTGATATTGTCCCACTTCCATTGAGGTATATCGGGTTATACCAACAATCCTAATGGCCTTTGGTGTTTCGCCTTGACTTTAGCACACGTCAAACATTTGCTAACATATGTGGCGATATCGGCCTTCATATTGGGCCACCAATATAGCTTCTTCATATCTTGATACATCTTGTCAGAACTTGGATGAATAGAGTATTTGGACTTGTGGGAATCATGCATGATCACGGTTCTCAAATCACCATAACATGGCAACCAACTCCTGCCATTGAAGCATAGAGTTCCATCCGCACGTGGTTCCAACTTTTTTGTTCTAAGTTTCTCTAGATCCTTTGAATTTTCAATCAACATACCTCCAACATCTTTGTTTTTGAGGTTCTGGGTTTCCGTGCTTCATTCTGATCATTCAAGATTTGTTTAGGAAAATCCAAACCAATAGTCATGACTAAGGCTCGAACTCTTAATGGCTTATTCTGCTCTTTCCTGCTCAGAGCATCAGCAATAACATTTGCTTTCCCTGGGTGATAACGAATCTCGCAATCGTAATCACTGAGCAACTCTAAACAACGACGTTGCCTCATGTTCAACTCTTTCTGATTAAGAATGTGTTGCAAACTCTTATGATCAGTAAACACCGTGTACTTGGTTCCATACAGATAGTGTCTCCAAATCTTGAGAGCGAACACTACTGCTCCAAGTTCCAAATCATGAGTCGTATAGTTGTTCTCATGAATTTTCAGCCGGCGTGATGTATAAGCAATCACTTTCTATCTTTGCATCAACACAGCACTCAAACCTTTGATCGAAGCATCACAGTATATGATAAAATCTTCGCTTCCTTTAGGTAAAGCCAGAATTGGTGCACTACACAACTTTTGCTTAATCAGTTGAAACGCTGTTTCTTGTTTGTCACCCCACTCAAACTTGACCTTTAGCTGAGTTAGCTTGGTCATTGGTTTGGCAATCTTTGAAAATCCCTTAATGAATCTTTGATAATACCCAGCAAGACCTAAAAATTGACGAATCTTTGTTGGTGACTTAGGAGATGCCCAATCTTTAATGGATTCGATCTTGGCGGGATCTACGTGAATGCCTTGACTATCAATCACGTGTCCGAGAAATTGTACCTTGGGAAGCCAAAATTCGCATTTAGAGAATTTAGCGTACAACTCCTCTTTCTTAAGCAATTCCAGAATTGCCTTAAGATGTTCTTCGTGTTCCTTCTTGTTCTTGGAGTAGATCGGGATATCGTCAATAAAGACAATCATAAATTTATCCAAAAATGGCTTACACACGCGGTTCATGAGATCCATAAATACCGCTGGTGCGTTCGTCAAGCCAAATGGCATAACTTGGAACTCATAATGACCATATCGAGTTCTGAATGCCGTTTTTGGAATATCCTCTTCTCGTACCCGAAGCTGGTGATAACCTGATCGCAAGTCTATCTTAGAATAAACACTGGATCCTTGTAGTTGGTCAAATAAATCATCGATCCTTGGGAGGGGATAACGATTCTTTACCGTTAACTTGTTCAGCTCTCGGTAGTCGATGCACATTCGAAACGATCCATCCTTCTTCTTGACAAACAAGACCGGAGCTCCCCAAGGTGAGGAACTGGGTCTTATGAAGCCCTTGTCAGAAAGTTCTTTCAGTTGCTCCGACAACTCTTTCATTTCGGAAGGCGCCAATCGATAAGGTGCCCGTGCTACGGGTGCAGCACCAGGTATCAAATCGATTTGAAATTCCACTTGTCGAGTCGGTGGAAGACCCAGCAAATCCTCAGGAAATACTTCAGGAAAATTTTGAACGATTGGTACGTCCTCAAATCGCTTCTTCTCTGACTTGTCTTCAATCTCCTTTGTAGTAACATGTGCCAAAAAGATAGGACATCCTTTTAGAATGTACTTATGCGTTTTAGTGCACGAGATGATGTTCAAATGAGTCTTGTTTCCCTGGTTACTTCCGTCACCGCGAACGATTAGAGTTTCATTTCCCTAGGGAATACGAACGATTTTCTCGGCACAAACGATGACTGCTTGGTACTTTGCCAACCAATCTATACCGATAATGACGTCAAGACTACCAAGTTCTACAGGCATTAAGTCTATGTTGAATGGGTGGTTCAGGAAGTTTAATGTACAACCCCTAAGGATAGTGTTTAACCCAATTATTCTCCCGTCAGCTAGTTCAACGTCATAATAGTGATCTAATGCAGTTGGTGTGATATCAATTTGGGAGCTAAATGCAGTAGACACAAAGCTTCTATCGGCACCAGTATCAAATAAGACAGAAGCATAGTAGTTGTTTAGAAGGAACATACCCGTCATGACATTGGAGTCTGGGTTTGTCCCTGCACGGCCTACCGCATACACCTTCGCTGGAGCATTGCCATTTCTTGCTTGGTTACCGCGGTTTGTTGGTATTTTAACTTGTGACAATCCTCTATGAAGTATTCCCAGGCACTACATCATACATGGGTTTTCTGACCTGCCCCAGTGCCCCTTTGGTTGTTAGCAGTGTTGACATTGGCGGTATTCCTATAGTTACGAGCCAGATGGCCAACTCGGTTGCACTTGTGGCATTTGGGAGCACATAGACCATCATGGGGATAGTTGCATTTAGCGCATAGGGGTTTAGATCCCTTGTATGGCTTCTTCTCACTAGATTATGCAGTGTAGGCTCGGCCAGTGTTCTACCTCTTGTTTTGTTTTTGTTGTGGTTGTTGGTGGTTATCATCTTGCTTTCTCTTGTTCTCTGTCTAACGCTCAGCAAAAGTACAGATTTTCTTATCCATCAGTTTAGTTGTTATTTCAATCGCCTCTTGAATTGTTTTAGGCTTCGATGCTACTACACTCCCATGAATCATGTCGGGAAGACCACCAACATACCTCCCAATCTTGTCAGACTCTTCAGGAAACATTCTAACATACAGCAATGCCAGTTCCTGAAAACGTTGGTTGTACCCTATTACGTCGGTACCATTCCCTTTCAAAATTCCACAACTCAGCCTCTAGTTTCTTAATCTCGGCCATCGGGCAGTACTTGTCAGTCATCTTCTTTTTCAGGTCTGTCCATGTCATTACATACGCAACATCATGACCAACAGTCCTAACATGGGAGTTCCACCATGTTAGCGCACCTGCGAGAAGAGTACAAGTAGAAAACTTGATTTGGTTCTCCACCGAGCAGTTGCTTATACTGAACACAATTTCCATTTTCTCAAACCATTGAATCAATTTGAAAACTCCTTTCGTGCCCTTGAAATTCAGAGGTTGACACTTCATGAAGTCTGGGTAAGTGCACTCTCTAGCAACTCGTTCCGTCTTTCTGACACATGTTCCCGAAACATGGCTGTCATCGCCATTCGTGCTTCTGTTAGCATCACGTTCTGCCAAAGCGGCAGTAACGCCTTGGTCAATCATTTCCTAAAGCTGGGCATTAGTGACAGATGTGGTGGCGGCTGTTGCAGCCGGTGTTGAGCTGGTGGCTCTTTTTGGTGCCATTTTCTTCAATCACAAGAAAATATAATACCCGTTAGATTTTGTAAAATCATAACCATGACATGACATATACACAATAAGTAAAGAGAGATCACAACACACAGTGAAATATACAACTGAATTGAAGTTAACAATGGTGTAACTAAATTGACATTCATTCATAATAAATTCGATTACAGACATGACATAATACCACCATTCCATATATAATTGGAAAACATACATGATTGGTTCAGATACAAAATGATCACAACGATTAGGTTACAAGATAAAATATACAACCTAAAGCCATACTAGCCGGGAGTTACCCGTAATACTTAGTAGGCTGTACAAAATAACTAGCCATAACATGATCTATGAACTGCTACCAGCCTCCTCTGGTGCATCGGGCTGTGTCAGACCTTTAGCGGGTCCCTGCTATCTCTAAAACTCTGTCATCTGGGTCTGTAGTCCCTTCAGCAGCTTTAGTGCCTCAATGAACTGTGCCTGTCTCCTGCGGTCCGCTGCCAGCAACTCTGTAATCGCCGCTTGTCTCCTGCGGTCCGCTGCCTGCAACTCTGTAATCACTGCCTGCTGACCCAATATAGTAGTACGCAGTGACATAACCTCTGAACGTGCAAGATCACTAGCGTCCATGGATCGTCCTCAAGCCTCTCGAGACATCCTAGCCTCTCTCTCCATTAGTAGAGCTGTACGAGCATGTGCATGCCTATCCTTATACAACATGTTGAGCCGACCAGCCATCCGTTGTCGCTCAGTCTACTCATCATCCAACCTCGTATAGATCTCGTTTGTGTCCTGTCTAACCAAGGTGGCAAACCCTGTCATCCGTCGACCCAACTCTGTGTCATCAGTCGCTCGTGCCCCTGGCATGTCTACCAGTATCTCATCCCAAGTGTCGGTGATCCCATAACCAACATCTCTCTCTAGATCCCGCATAATCTCCCTGTCCATAGTGGCAAAAAAACCATAGTCGGCATTGAAACCTCCAGGAATTCTAGCAGTAGGGGTAGACAAACTCTCTCCTACCTCATATCTCGGACCGAGAGCGATACATAACCTCTTCCGAGGCGGTAAGGTAACCTCGGGTCTGTCTGCTCTACGGTCAGTAGAGAGTAGATGCAAAGATAGTAATGAAGTATGTAGCGGTATGGGTAAGATTGGTGGTGTCCCTGATGATGGGGTACCTGATGGTGGTGTATCTGCTCTGGTGTGGGAAAGTATGATATGTGGCAGTGGTGAATAGGAAGTAGATGGGGCCTCGTCTCTTAGTCGGATCATCGCAGATTTGTAGCCCAATGGATAAGTAGGACTAACAGGTAATGGTAGAGGTGCTAAAGGTAGTGGTGGTGATACTGGGAGTGGTGATGATATTGGTAGTGGTGATAGTATCGAGGGTAGTGGTGGAGAAGGAATTTGAGGCAGTGGTGATGACCATAGGAAAAGTGGTAATGGTGGTGGAGTAGGTATAGCAAAGAGTCTGGCAACCTCTGTATCAGACCAAAATGGTATAGGTGTCTCATCTCGGATCGATATCCTAGCAGTAACCCGGTATGCAGGATGTGGTGGTGGTGTAGTTGCAGACTCGTCAGTCTCAAACGGCTCAGTCTCTTTAGCAGATGGGGCATGCTCAACAGCTGGTAAAGCAACAGCTGTAGAGTCGGCAGGAGCTAGGTGCTCCTTCTCCTCCTCATCGTCCTCGTCCTCCTCAACATCGTCATCATCATCCTCATCATCATCGGATGACTCATCATCATCATCGTCTCCTCCGTCAACAGGATAATCAGTGAGGTCCTCTTCCGGATCCTCCTCAGGATTTGAGTCTGCAATGTATCCTGGTGAGTCGGCAGTAGGTGAGATAGCAGCAGGCAGTGGCTGCTCTTCTGCTGGAAACACCTCATCCTCCGGTGGCTTAAACTCCGGGTATACTGACTCAGGAACAAACTCTGGTGAAGGTGGGTACTCAGGACCCGATACATAATTAGGAGATGGCGGGGCCTGAAAAGCAGCTACCATATATGCATACGGATCCTCTGGCATCACGGGTGGTCCATCGACCCCCGGAGATCCGATGTCTGACAACCCTCCAAATGGACTGGATACAGCAGTGTATGTAACTGTGGAATCCTCAGAATCCAACATGACAGTATCTGAAAATCCAAAATAGCTTATATTAGTATTTAATATAAGACTCTTATAGTAATATACATTTATATCATAACATGTATATCAATCATGAATGCATCTAGTCTAATCAACTAATGCAACAACTAGTGTATGTATGTATGTCCCGTGAAAATCCCTTTGTGTGAATGCAATGTTTGAAAACGGTTATAGTCCAGCAAAAATATTTGACCATGTTCTCTATAACCTTGGCTCTTGATACCAATTTGTAACACCCCCAAATTGGGTCGTAGCAAAATATGGGTTGGGGTGGTACTTCATAAATCAATAACACAAGATATATATAAGAATGACCCACAAGTCGTTTAAAAACCGATACATTGGATTTAGCAAAGTATTTGTTACAAAAGCCCGAAGCTTCACTTATTCAAAGTACATATTACAAAGATTCTAGTTCATAACAAATGTTTCCCAAAATGTAATGCAACCAAATCTTTAATGCATGACATCCAAAATAACGACCACCAATGTATCCCTTGTCTTGTACCTTACGGGTCTCCTAAGAAAACATTGCTTAAAACGTCACATATTGTTGAGTGAATTCATAGGTTTATAAAATGTATAATGTAGGACCGCAAGATTTCCCCATGATAATGCAACATATGCAAACATCATAAAATGTGATTACATTTTCCTAACTCGTAAGACACTGAAGCTTGACATGAAATGAAAATGCAATATAAAATTCCAACATATGCACCGTAATGATGTCTAACCCGCAACATCCTATGACCAACATTGTGTACTTTCGTTGTCCGGCAAACCAGAATAGTGAACAATCTAGAAACTCACCCAAACGGGTTGTCAATCTCACAATAGATCTATTTAAAACATTTCCGCTCTCAACAACAGTAACTGACAGTTCATGATTATGGGCTCAGATGGGTTATCGCTACTTAGGCAAACACGTAATCAAGTAAAATGTACACTTGCGTCCAATTTGTAAAACAATGCTTCTGTTTTTCTCACCCCAAAACATGTAAAATATTAAAGTCAAACGTGGCGATGAACTCCCCATTGTGTATGATACAATTATAATCACAAAAAATGCTTAATAAACGCCGAATGCAACCTAATTAATTATAGCCGAATGAGTACTAAGCACTCTGAATAACAAATACCGATGATATAATTCTAGATAGCTACAATCCCTCTAATTGCGTTGTAGAAATTTATTTATAAAGTTAAAACATATCTAAATATTTCATATGAAAAAACGACGCAATTTCTTCGTTTTAAGCCCGTTTCTTACGTTTTTTTATGTCCATGCTTTCGTATTAAGACGAGTTATCAAAAAATTACATTTTCATATTTTTAGTCCCCTGATGAACAGTGGTTTTTACTGTTCATTACAGTTTATAAATTTACTTTTATAGATTTAGTTATCGTAAAACCCGTAAATGTCGTATTTTTTCCGTTTTAGCTCCGATTTTAGTGATTCTTTCGAGCACGTCTTCGTAATTACAAATCTTATCAAAATACAACATTTTTCAAAAATATGTATCTGTTATGAATAGTGATTTTACTGTTCATAGTTTATAAAATTATTTTTATAAACTTTAATTACCGTAAAATTATGAAATTCATAACTCCTTCGTTATTAATCAAAAAATTATGATTCTTAATGTTTTGGAATCCTAAAAATATGTGTGATCTGATAAAAATAACCAACCTTATATATCAGTAGCATTTTGTAACTTGTTTTTATAAAATTTCTTTTATAAACCCATTTATTATCGTATAACTTGTAAATTACGTATCTCCTTCGTTATAAATCGGTTTTTCGAGTTCTCTACATGCCCATGATCCTTGTGACATGTAGTATTTTATAAAATCATAAAATATATGCCTTAAAATTCGAATTCTAACAGCCCCTTTTTGATATTTTCTCAAAATGTGTTTAAAAGTTGTTTTTATAACTTTTTAGTTTTACCACTTTGTTACAAGTCCATTAAAACCCTTATTATCACATGTATTACACAACTAGGGTCCTTAGTCCATGATTGGTCTAAATTTTGTCCAAGAAATCACAAGATCCATTAGTTTACATACTCATTTGTTCATGAACTTTTATATATACAATTTTTAGGTAACTTGTTTATATATACTTTTTATACATAAACTATACTTGTACATTACTTACACATCCATTATAACATGATGTTAAGATCCATATATCATATGTAAGAGTATACCAAATCATAAACAAGTGTAAAAATCAATTTTTACAAGTAAATAAGTCCTTAGATGGTGATTAACTACATAAACATCATATATGCATAAAATCATGAAAATAAAGAGATTAAGAGTTTTAGGTAACCTTAATATGAAGTGTGGTGATGAACAAAGTGATCTAAACCCCTGTTTAGAAACCAAACCCTAGCTTACAACTCTTGAAAACCCTAATTCCAAGCTAAACCCTAATCTTGAACCTTCTTGCTTTAACATATGTAAATGCTTAACCAAGCCTTCTAAACACCTAAGGTTATCTTAGATATGATTTAGGAATGTGTGTAAATGTTGTAAAGAAAATTTGGTATGGATTTGGTGGTGGACTTGTGTTGCCCGTGGCATATAAGGAGAAAAAAGGGAGAGAATTTGTGTTTTTCACTAAGTAAAATGAGTATGTATGTTTTACTTACACTAGCACTTGTCTTTTATACACTTGGACTAGTCAAGGAGATCATATGAAAGTCTTAAGACATCTAGAGGATTTTAAGGAAGTCATTGGTCAAAGAAAGACATAAGGTTTTATTAGTTGGTGGATGTACATGTACTAGTTGCAATTTTGTGAACTCTTTGCCCCCTATTGTTGTTGTAGCCGTGGTTAGGGGGGAATAGGGCTAGAAATATCTTTTGATCTTTTATTGGTAAATACTTGCACTACTTGAAGCTTTAAGTTATATATTTTAAGTGTAGATGTATAACTTGTAATGTATAGGTCTTAGTTAGTTTATTATTTGTACAATATGACTAACAATGTTAATATGGCTAAAGTTTTATAAAACTTTAGGTATTTGGTATAAAAATGAGTATTTGTTGAAGCGTAGAAAAAGTTTTAGTGGTTCCGGGTATGCCTAAACGTATTTTTATCGCGAAACGTAAACACTTTACGTAACCAATAAAATAAAATGAACAAAGTTAATAACTATCCTCAAAATAATTACTTAACACTTGCTTGATGTAAACATTTAATTGTTTGATGTCCGTTTACATTGAACGATAATTTTTAGCTTACGCGATTTAACTTAGCGATTTCAATTTAAAAGCAAACGCGTACAATACTAAAAATAAATAGTGAATTTATTGACGACGTACAGTGACCCTAAAACACGGGGTATTATACACTTGATCGAATAGTGATATGGTAGGATTGTGTTAAAGAGTTGTTGTTGAAGGTGATTAAGATTATTACTTCACGGGATTTTACAAATCTTAACTAAAACCGAGAAAATACCAAGTTATTTCATAGGATTTTACAAAGTAAGACAAACCGTAGAAAATAAAATCATTTTATGATCAGTGTAATATTCCACACAGTTTATGTCAAGGTAATATTTCGCATGATTTATGTTAATGTAATGTTCCGCACGGTATATGACAATGTAATGTTTTGCACGGTTTATGACAATTGGACAGAGTTTTGTTTTCTTCAGTTACGTATTTCGCACGATTTGTTACACAACCTCTTTCGTACACATATTACACTACATAAATCGCATACATGTTCCCAAACGTATTTTGCACAACTTGGAAAAAATTGAGCAGAGTTTTGTTTCACAAGAACACGTATTTTGCAAGAAACAAGCACCTGTAATATTTCGCACAATTTACGTATTTTGCACAATTACATAATTCGCACAACCTGACATAAATCACACACTTATGTATTTCGCACCCTTCAAACTTACGTATTCCGCACGTTTCAAAAAAACACAAAAAACACGTAAAAATCACCTAAAACACCCTTTTTGAGGTTTTACCTTGATTTTTCTTGTACAACTAAGTATCTTAGGCCTAGATCATGCTTAAACACATAAACTTTAAGAGTTTTAAACACAAAAATCTATGGTTTGATTTTCGAAAACCCACAACCCAAAATAACCCAAAAATTCGATTCTAACAAGATAAAAACGCACACAAACTCATGATATCACCCCATGGCGACTGATACCAATTGTAGGATATCAAACATACAATATAAGATGACTAAATGAGAAGGAAATTCTAAAGAGAGAAAGAGGAGGTTGGAACACTTAGTAAGAGAAAGAAACTTGTATTATGAAATGAACCAACAACCCTCTCCAAGGCATGGAGAAGGTATTTATACCCTTACATGAGTCGGTCAACATAAGGGGTATCTTATGTTGACCCGGTTAGCTTAGCTAAGTTCTAAATATTATTCTACGACCTACTTAACGATATATTGGTAGTAATCGAGACATTTTCGTATTCCTGTCACGTCTGTTTGCCCAGAACTGGAGGAATCTTCTGCGAGTTGATCAACTCCTAAGATTCTTTTCTTTTAGTTAGGAATTTGTTCACTGATACATTGATTTACTTTGTTAGAACTGTTAAGCCATGTTTCAGTGATTTCTGTTAGCTATTTTAGTTCTTTTCTTAAGTTTTGATTCTCTTTGAGAATTTTAGTTTTTACATGCTGCATTGTAAGAATTCAAGCTTTTCCTGTTTTAGTATTAACAATTTCTCTTTGCATGTGTTCAGTTCTTAAACAAGATCTTTATGTTTTAACACAAGATTATTTATTTGTTCTTCAACATAATTAAGATCAATACACAAATAATCAATAAAAAATTTCTTTCATCATTATCTTCCATTTCAAGAAGAGCGTGTACCTTTCGCATAGAGGTCTTCACCTATTCACTATTTCTAGCACTTTCTTTGCCGACAGCAACATTTTTATCATCAGCAAGTGCCATGAGAACCTTCACTTCAACCATTTCATTATCATCAGATGACACATCTTTTTCGTCCCATTCATATACTTCAGCAACAAGACCTTTGTTCTTGACCATTGATGATTTGGATGTTGAGTGAAAACTATACCATTAAATTTTATAGAACCATATCCTTTAGTGGTGCATGTAGAGTTATCTCCAAATACCACCTTAGGTCCTGGTTGTTCTACATATTTGTGCAGCTAACTTTTGACACCAGTCATATTCCTTGAGCATCCATTGTCCAGGTACCAGATAGGCTTCCTGATGTCACACTACACAAATAAGTTAAATGGTTAGTATTACTTTGAAACCCACCTCTTAGTATGAGTTTTAGATCTGTTAGCATTTGATGATTCAGCTTTCTTAGCTTGAAGAGCTTCACCTCTTCTGAATCACTCAATGTCATTGTGGTTAGTTATTGTATGAACTGTGTTACCACAAGTTTCAAAAAAAAATTATGACATGTTGAGGGTTCCTAGGTTTTATTCCTCTTCTAAGTGACATGATTCTATTGTAACCCTTGGTGTCATGATCATAACTTCCACAAATTTCACACATGGGGTAGTTGACATAATCATTAGATTGATGATCATTAAACCGACAGTGTTTGTATTGTGGAAAGGGTTTCAGAGGTCTTGAGGTTTGAGATCATGAAGAAGATCTACCTTGACTTTTGAGATGATGAGACATGTTCATTGATCTCATATATTCAGCATGATCACATGTTCTGTGATTAGTTCTCTCACATTTTTATACAAAATACTACATTTTAGCAATTTTCTGTGAGATGATTGTTGATCCCACAAAATTCACAACCTTTTTTGAATTGTGTTTTGTATTTTGCTTGAAGTGAGTTTTTAGGAACCTGTTGAGTTTTGTTGTTTCTGGAATAAGATGATTGATTTTAATTGATTTGTAATTTGAGATCATTCAGTTCTTTCATTACAACAGACAAAGGAATGTCATCTTTAGTTTTCCCATTCTTTAGTTTTCCAGTAGGAGCTGAGTTATTTTTAGAAGCTGAAACATTTTTGTTACCCTTAGCAAGAGCTGAGGTTGGTTCATTTATGGTGACACCTTTTAAAGTTTCAGCTTTGAATGTGAAATTAGATTTCAAAATTGATTTCATAATCTTTGGTCTAGATACAGGTTCAGCACCAGCAAGTTTCTCTAGTAGAAGAAGAGGGGTGCTACAAACTGAAGATTCATAAATTGAATCATAGTCAGTGACTGAAGAGTCGGTGGCAATAACTAAGGAATCAGTTACTTTCAGTTATGATTTAGGAGGAAGGATTCTACAAGTATCATGGTTAGGAAATTTAAAACCTTTAGCTTCATATAACCAGGGTCTTTTGACACTTAAAATGGACACATTGGTGTCATCAGCTGAAGACTTTACAAAGACTAAGTTTGTTTGCCTAGAACTGGAGGGATCTTCAGCGAGTTGATCAACTCCTAAGATTCTTTTCTTTTGGTTAGGAATTTGTTCACTGATACACTGATTTACTTTGTTAGATTTGTTAAGCCATGTTTTAGTGATTGTTGTTAGCTCTTTCAGTTCTTTTCTTTAGTTTTTATTTTCTTTGATAATTTCAGTGTTTACATGTTGCATTGTAAGAAAATCAAGCTTTGCCTGTTTTAGTACTAAAAAAATTATCTTTGCATGTGTTTAGTTCTTGAACAAGATATCTATGTTTTAACACAAGATTATTTCTTTGTTCTTCAACATAATTAAGATCAATACATAAATAATCAATAAAAGTTTTTCTTTCATCATTATCTTCCATTTCAAGAAGAGTGTGTACCTTTCTCATAGATATCTTTACACATTCACTATTTCTAGCACTTTCTTTGCCAACAACAACATTTTTATCATCAGCAAGTGCCATAAGAACCTTCACTTCAACCATTTCATTATCATCAGATAACACATCTTCTTTGTCCCAATCATATGCTTCAGCAACAAGACCTTTGTTCTTAACCATTGATGATTCAGATGCTGAGTGAAAACTAACCATTACATTTTATAGAACCATATCCTTTAGTGGTGCATGTAGAGTCATCTCCAATTACCACCTTAGGTCCTGGTTGTTTCACATATTTGTGCAGTTAACTTTTGACACCAGCCATATGCCTTGAGCATCCACTATCCAAGTACCAGATAGGCTTCCTGCTGTTACACTACACAAATAAATTAAATGGTTAGTTTTGCTTTGAAACCCACCTCTTAGTGGGAGTTTTAGATCTGTTAGCATTTGATGATTCAGCTATCTTAGCTTGAAGAGCTTCACCTCTTCTGAACCACTCAATGTCATTATGGTCAGTTGTGGTATGAATTGTGCTACCAAAAATTTCACAAATTTTTGTGACATGTTGAGGGTTCCTAGGTTTTATTCCTCTTCTAAGAGACATGCTTCTATTGTGACCCTTGGTGTCATTATCATAACTTCCACAAATTTCACACATGGGATAGTTGACACAATCATTAGATTGATGATCATTAAACCGACAGTGTTTGCATGGTGGAAAGGGTTTCAAAGGTCTTGAGGTTTGAGATCATGAAGAAGATCCACCTTGACTTTTGAGATGCTGAGACATGTTCATTGAGCTCATATATTCAGCATGATCACATGTTCTGTGATTAGTTCTCTTACATTTTTTTACAAAATACTACATTGTAGTAATTTTCTATGAGATGATTGTTCATCATATAAAATTCACAACCCTTTTTTAATTGTGAATTGTATTTTGCTTGGAGTGAGTTTTTAGGAACCTATTAAGGTTTGTTGTTTCTAGAATAAGATGATTGATTTTTACTGATTTGTAATTTGAGATCATTTAGTTCTTTCATTACAACAGACAAAGGAATGTCATCTTTAGTTTTCACATTCTTTAGTTTACCAGTAGGAGTTGAGTTCTTTTTGGAAGCTGAAACATTTTTTTTACTCTTAGCAGGAGTTGGGGTTGGTTCATTTATGGTAACACCTTTTAAAGTTTCAGCTTTGAATGTGGAATTAGACTTTAAAACTAGTTTGATAGTCTTTGGTCCATATACAGGTTCAGCACCAGCAAGTTTCTTTAGTGGAAGAAGAGGGGTGCTACAAACTAAAGATTCATCAGCTGAATCATAGTCAGTGACTGAAGAGTCGGTAACAATAACTAAGGAATCAGTTACTTTCAGTAGTGATTCAGGAGGAAGGATTCTACAAGTATCATGGTTAGGCAATTTTAAACCTTCAGCTTCAGATAATCAAAGTCTTTCGACACTTGGAATGGACACATTGGTGTCATCAGCAGTCTGTTTTCCCAGCACTGGAGGGATCTTCAGCGAGTTGATCAACTCCTAAGATTCTTTTCTTTTGGTTAGGAATTTGTTCACTGATACAATGATTTACTTTGTTAGAATTGTTAAGCTATGTTTTAGTTATTCTTGTTAGCTCTTTCATTTCATTACTTAAGTTTTGATTCTCTTTTAGAATTTTAGTGTTTACATGATGCATTGTAAGAAAATCAAGCTTTGCCTGTTTTAGTACTAACAAATTCTCTTTGCATGTTTTCAGTTCTTGAATAAGATCTCTATGTTTTAACACAAGATTATTTCTTTGTTCTTTAACATAATTAAGTTCAATACACAAATAATTAATAAAAGTTTTTCTTTCATCATTATCTTCCATTTCAAAAAGAGTGTGTACCTTTCTCATAGAGATCTTCACCCATTCACTATTTTTAGCACTTTCTTTGCCAGCAGCAACATTTTTATTATCAGCAAGTGCCATGAGAACCTTTACTTTAACCATTTCATTATCATCAGATGACACATCTTCTTCGTCTCATTCATATGCGTCAACAAAAAGACCTTTGTTCTTAACCATTGATGATTTAGATGTTGAGTGAAAACTAACCATTACATTTTATAGAACCATATCCTTTAGTGGTGCATGTAGAGTCATCTCCAAATACCACCTTAGGTCCTGGTTGTTTCACATATTTGTGCAGTTAACTTTTGACACCAGCCATATGCCTTGAGCATCCACTATCCAGGTACCAGATAGGCTTCCTACTGTCACACTACACAAATAAGTTAAATGGTTAGTTTTGCTTTGAAACCCACCTCTTAGTGGGAATTTTAGATCTATTAGCATTTGATGATTCAGCTTTCTTAACTTAAAGAGCTTCACCTCTTCTGAACCACTCAATGTCATTATGGTCAGTTGTGGTATGAATTGTGCTACCATAAATTTCACAAATTTTTATGACATGTTGAGGGTTCCTAAGTTTTATTCCTCTTCTAAGAGACATGATTCTATTGTGACCCTTGGTGTCATGATCATAACTTCTATCAATTTCACATATGGGATAGTTGACACAATCATCATATTGATTATCATTTAACCCACAGTGTTTGCATGGTGGAAAGGGTTTTAGAGGTCTTGAGGTTTGAGATCATGAAGAAGATTCACCTTGACTTTTGAGATACTGAGACATGTTCATTGAGATCATGTATTCAGCATGATCACATGTTATGTGATTAGTTCTCTCACATTTTTTTTACAAAATACTACATTGTAGTAATTTTCTATGAGATGATTGTTCATCATACAAAATTTACAACCCTTTTTTAATTGTGAATTGTATTTTGGTTGGAGTGAGTTTTTAGAAACCTGTTGAGGTTTGTTGTTTCTAGAATAAGATGATTGATTTTTATTGATTTGTAATTTGAGATCATTCAGTTCTCATAACAACTGACAAGTGAATGTCCAACGTAAGTTTTCACATTCTTTAGTTTACCATAGATTGAGTTCTTTTTAAGAAGCATAAAACATTTTTTTACCCCTCACAGGAGATGGGTTGGTTCATTATGGTAACACCTTTAAATTTCAAAGCTGTGAATGTGGAATAATACTTCAAAATCGATTGATAGTCTTTGTCCATATACACAGGTTTTTCAGACACCAACAAGTGTCTGTAGTGGAAGAAAGTTGCTACAAACTAAAGAAATCATCGGCTGAATCATAGTCCAATGACTAAGAGCGGTAACAATAACTTAAGAATCAGTTACTTTCAGTATGATTCAGGAGGATGGATTATTACAATATCTTGTTATGAAATTTAAAAGCTTCAGCTTCAGATAAACCAAGGTCTTTTCGACACTTGGAAGACACATGGGTGTTATCAAAGCAGTCTGTTTTGCCATACTGGAAGGTATTCAGAGAGTTTGTATCAACTCCTAAGATCTTTTCTTTTGTTAGGAATTTGTTCACAGATAAACTGAATTACTTTGTTAAATTTTTAAGCCATGTTAGTGATTCTTGTTAGATCTTTCAGTTCATTACTTAAGTTTGATCTCTTTGAAATTTCAGTGTTACATGATGCATTGTAAGAAAATTCAAGCTTTGCCCTGTTATTAGTACTAACACTTATCTCCTTAGCATGTTTTTTCAGGTTTCTTGAAACAAGATCTCTAGTTTAACAAAGATATTTCTTTGTTCTTTAACATAATTAAGTTCAATACATAAATAATCAATAAAAGTTTTTCTTTTATCATTATCTTCCATTTCCAAAAAAGAGTGTTACCTTTTTCTCAAAGAGATCTTTCACCATTCACTATTTAGCACTTACCTTTGCCACGGCCACTTTTTTATTTATCAGCAAGTGCAGAGAACCTTTCTTTTACCAATTCTTACCAATCAATGACATCATCTGTCTTACATCCATTCTATGCTTCAACAAAAAGAACTTTGTTCTTGACCATTTATGATTTGGATGTTGAAGCACCAGAACTGAGAAGGGCCAGCTTAGCCTTTACTTTTTTGTATTTGGCTTCAAAGTCTTTGGCTGGCCTCATTTTAGGACTCTGTTGAGAGGAACTATAGAATTTTAGTTGAGGGTTGTTTTGAAAAGGTGATGAGTATGAGGGAACTGAAGTCTTTGAGAAGCAATCTCTTGCAAAGTGACATTTTCTCCCACATTTGTGGCATTGAGTTTCATCAGTTGCTTTTGCTCCACTAAACCTTTAGGACCCCTTTTTGAAAAACCTTATGGACTTGGCTGAAAAAGCTCTTTCATGAAATTCCTCTTTAAGGTCATTCATGTACTATTGACTTTTTCTTGTATCCTCTTCATCATCAGGACTATCTTGAAAGTCTTGGACAATAGAGGTTGAATAAAACATTGACAAAGGTGTTCAGGTGGTTAAGAATTCTTCTTTATAGTATCATAATATTTCTATGAGAGGTTTTCCTTTTATATTTGAGTTTGCCAAATTATAATGAACAAGCTCAGAATCCTTAACATGGTTAGTATTTCTGAGACTTTGGACAGAAACTTAGCCACTTCTTTGTAACCCATTTTATGAACCTAAGTACTACATGATAAAGGTTTTATCACTCTCACGTGCGCCTAATTAGAAGACATCTTCTTAACGTCGGCACTCATGACAGTGATAAACCCTTATCTACAACATCCATCCAAACACAAACCCATGTCACAACCGCCGAGTGACAGCATCAGTAATACGTAAGTTTCAATAACAAACTATGTAAAGCAATTGGTATCAATTGAAGTTGTGAAAATAGCACTCACCCTGGCTTGTATAGTATAGCAGAAAAAATTGAATGGAAAGCAAAGGAAGAATAGGCATACCTGAAGCAGAAAATTAGGCCTCTTTCTACTGGTGGCTGAACACAAATAAGACGTATCGAAACGCAAAACCGCTTATGGCTGTTACCGCCATTACCGCTTCATTATCGAATAACTACGACCAAAATAATTTCGCATAAGATTATGTATTGGCTCATATTAGAGCGCTTGTATGCCTACCATGGGTGCACACCTAATAGGTCGCCAAGCCAAGTTACACACTTTTTCGCGCTTTGCTTACATCGCTCTTATTCATCATAGCCTTACGTAGGTACGGTTTCCGAACACAATATAGCATCCAAACATACAGAAAGAATTTTACCCCCATCACGGATGCTGATGACATTAAATAACGTCTATTTTATAGCATCGTTTATTCCATGTAATTAACCCATTTTGTTTAATTATTGCAGTAACTATGGAGTACTTGGTGAATATTAGCAAAAGGCGCGCATTCTGGAGCTTAAACAAAGATATTTTAAAGATTACTATTCTGACAACCAATACGCCGTATCCATCATGGAATATACGGCGTATCCGTGCCTGCACTCACCAAAGACCACAAAGGAAACAAGTCCAATACGCCGTATCCAGGAAAGTAATACGCCGTATTCAAGCTATATGGGAATAAAATATTCTGGAAGATATCAAACGTGGTCCCTACTCTAAGAAACCCCAATACACCGTATCCAATACCTTGGATACGCCGTATCGACACCGACTCCAAACCCTATAAATACAAAACTCAAAAATGAGTTTTAAGTGTGCTAAATCATATTCTCGAGACCTAAACCACAAAAGTCGATTTTCAAAGGAGAAAAAGAGCAGAAGAGGTGTTGGGAATTAAAGAGCTTCTACAAAATAATGCTACTGAAGAACTTAGTACTATTAGTTAAAGACTTAGTACCATTAGTATAAAATAGTTGGTACCGTTTATGAGATATGCATGAGATATCTTAGGAAAGGATATGCATTATCTTAAACGCATTTTGTAAGCCTATTAGGGTTTTTCCTTGGTGTATAAAAGGAACCCTTACGGCATAGTTAGAGATAGATTTATAGATTAATATTCAGAGAATAGAAGAAGAACACGATTAGTTATTAGGCAAAACATATAGTTGTTTTGTGATTTGTTCAATATAGTGAAAGTTCTATGTTCATTGTTTGATTGTTTCTTCTGAGTATATAAAGATTAATTCCGCATAGTCTTTATATATACACCACAAGGTTTCTAATCTAGTTGTTTTAGATCTATCTAAGATAACAAGATCCATTCAATTGGAACCAACAAGTGGTATCAGAGCGGGTTTCTAAAACCTTGATTTTGAAGAAACAAACTAGATTCATCTCTCTGCTCATTCCCTATATCAAAAACCATGGATCTAGAAAATACCCAAAATAATTCTCTTGCAAAACTACCACTTCTCAAGCAAGGTGGATATGATACATGGAGACTCAAGATAGAATCATACATTCAACTTCAAGACTATGCTCTTTAGGAGATCATGGAGGAAGGCAACTCTTTCAAGCCAGTAGCTCGAACCACTACAAACAAAGATGGTACATCTACTACAACAATACCTGGTCCTGTTACTGATGAACAGAAGATCCTAAAGAAGAATGATTAAAGCCTGAAGCCTCTTTATAATGTACACTTCTAAAGACATCACTTACTATTCAATAAACACAAGGATGCAAGTCTTTATTGAAGCCATAAAGAAAAGATTTGGTGGTAATGAAGCCACCAAGAAGACTCAAAAGACACTCTTAAAGCAGATGTATGAAACCTTCAATGCTTCTAGCTCAGAGTCACTTGACTCTATTTTTAACAGGCTTCAGAAAATTGTAAGCCAATAACTATCTTAGGTGAAAACATCACTTTAAAACAAAAAAAATCCAGAAGAACTTAACCTGAAATTCTTAAGAATCTTCCTACGAATGACTATCATGTTGGGTCTGGAGAACAAATCAGATCTGGCTCAATACGTTATGAATGATCTTTACTACAATATTAAGATTGTTGAACCAGAAGTCATAAGAAGAGTAACCTCTACTCAACTCAGCTCTCAAATTTGCCATTTGTCTCCAGTTCCTAAGCAACAAATAAGTGAATACTGCTAATTTTCATGTTAGTACTGGTAGTAACTCCTTGTAGTACTCCTAGCCAGCTAATAATAGTATGCTTGTCTCAGTGATGCCACAGTATATGCTTATCTGGCCACTCAACCCAATGGGTCTCAAGTTGTTCATGAAGACCTAGACAAATCATAAAGATGAGTCTTGAGAAATATATTTTTAAAGTGGCAATTGCCTTGCTAAGTATGAAACAAGAAAGTTTTATCAAAGAACTGGTAAAAAGATTATCATCAATGAATGATTGCAGGTTATGAAATAAAGGTGGAATGTTCAACTGTCATAAGTTAACATTGCTAAGAAAAGAGCAGAAAACCTAAGTACTACAAAGAACAGAGCAAAAGTCAAATAGCTCAAGAGAACAGTGAATTAGAAGAATCAACTTCCAAAGCTATGTTAGCTAATAGATGGACCTGGATTTGATTGATTAACTGGCAGATGAAGAGGGTTCTATCAACTTTCACATATGGCTAATCTTCTGACTCTGAGTAAAAAAATAACAAACTTGCGCTAAAACTTTCTTAAAAACTTGAAAAATCTTAAGTCAATTTATGATAGTCATAAGAGAGCTTAGTAAGTCTGAAATCTGTTTATATAGCTAAAAAAAGGTTTAAGATCTATGGAAAACGACTATCTTCATACAAAGAAAAATGAAAAAAGCTTGTTATCAATTGCTGTTTACTTAAAGTGATGCCTTATATAATGAATCAGATAATTAATGCTCATAAGAAAAAGGTAGAAAGACTTAAGAAAGAAAAAAGAATAAACAGTTTAAAATGACATACTTGTGAAATGCCTCTAAAAGTAAGATCAATTGATTCAAAATCCAAATATTCAACTATAAAAATAAAGATTGTCTAGGATATAATGTTGTTCCCCCTCTACTTACAGGCTTGTTTGCACCTCCTAGTGTTGATTTATCAAACTCAGACTTAAAATTTTAAACAGCCTAATTTTGGAAGGATATGGTGTTAAGGTAAATAAGGATTTAGTGAAAATGGTCCTAAAGAATTAAGAAAAATTCAGATCTCCAATAATGAAAGATTGGTTTCTATGTGATGAAGTTGAGACTAATGTTTTAAATCTCTAATTTCAAACGAAACCTAAGTCAAGCTGATCAACCTAGAAAGTTTAGTCAAAACCTAGGAACAACAGTACACAGCTGAATACCCCAATGCTAAAAAATTAGGAGTTGGATTACAGTTTAAACCAAAAACTTGTTTTGTTGTGAGAGTTTTAAACCATCAAATTAAAAGACTGTATTTCATGATAAAAGAGATGGTACAAAAACCTATTTTGAACAATGTAAAAAGTGGAACGGTGAAAGGGAATTTAAACATGGACTAATGCAGAAGAAGGGTCAATCATCAAAAAAATCTATTCCAAGAATGGGAAAATTTGACTCCAACACAGTTTTTACCCCAAGGTCTGCTTAGTACCATTAGTACTACAAAAAACTTTCAAAGAACACAGTCACCAGTTATTGCCTAGCCATTTAATACTGCTGTACATACACCCTTTGAAAAATATGCTAAACCAAGGACAAATGCTTTTCAAAAAAAGTCACATTCATCATTAAAAGACCTTTTTGCCAACAAACAGCATTAAAAATCGAAATTGAAGCAAAAAAGTTAATACTTCAAGCAATTCTGTTAAATATTGCTAAGGAAAAAAGAATACAAGTGTTGTTGGAAACAGGATAAATGTTGTTAATCCTAAATCATACTGGGCATGGAACCAAAAAATAAAGATGAGTACATCATGTCTAACAAGAATACCTTGATCAATTATTTGTAAGCAATTTAACTATTTGAACCAACAGGCAGAAACAATCAGTATGCATGTGGTTCCCAGGAGAAATTAAATTCACTATTGTGTCACGTATATTAGTTCTATTAATTATACTTGATATTCATATTGTTAGTATTGCTAATGTATTTTTCTATGTTTTAGACAAAACATTTGCAATTATAAAAAGAAGATAGTTTGGATTTAGGGGAGGATTTTTATAAGAACTTTGATGATAGAATGATGGTCCTTTTAGAGTGTTGGTTTTACAACCACACAATAAATGGTCATCAATTCACCATTCTAACTGGCATAAGAACTGCTAGTCCAAAAGCCAACGGCTTTGGTAAAGACATTTCAAATCCCGTTAGGTAATAATTTCCATAAATAAAAGGTTTTTCAACTCACCTTGCTTCAACACAAATATTTTGGCTAGTCCAGGATCAGACATTTCCTGTAAAGAACAAATCAAATTTGTTAATAGCTGCTCATAAGCTAAAACCTATTGGTTCTCAATGCACATATAATTGCAATGAACATTGGCTACTCCCAGTAAACGCAACTGTAAAGAGTCATCAAATCCGTTTATGGCTGGTATTTCCTAAACTACTAATCCCAGATCCACCTCTTCTCAATGGTTACACATTTGGAAAGTGGGCAGAGAACCGTCTGAAACATATAGAATTTGATGGATTTTTTTTTTTATTTTTGTGTGTACCAAATGATTGATAAGATAACCATTATTTTGAGAAATGCTCTTAAATAGTCTAAGGAGTCTCATGTTCAGAATGCTAACAATTTGATAAAGAAAGTCCAGCTCCATTAAGATTCAGATGCAAGAAGAGTATTTGATTCAGAGATCCAGTCAAACAGGGGAGGATGGAAAGGTAAATGATTGAAGAATGTTACATACTGCTAGTATAACTTAAATAACTGCAGTGTTAATTTGTACTGCTAGGATATATATTACTACTAAGAGAAAGTTAATACTGTTAGGTTCAAAGTTTAGTACTGCTAGACCAAACATAGTACTGCTAAGTGCCCGTTAGTACTGTTTGAGCCATAACAAAAATTAGAAAAAAGAGCGTTAAGATATTTTCTGCCAACGAATCTAGCTTATAAATTCGTGGATAAGCCAAATCTTTTACCATTCTCACAAAATTCCCAGATTATTAATCAACTTTTCAATCATCAAAATGGAAATTTAGAGTATTTACGCAAACATCAATATGTAAATTAGGAATATATCTTGATGGGAATGACAGAAGAAAACAAGAAAAATAAGAACGAAAACAACAGGATTCAGAATCAGCAAGATATACTAGATCATATGGAAGTTCAAGATTTCAATGGAGATATTCCAGCAATTTTAATAAGACATGAAAACAAAATTTGAACAACCTATAGCTTGGTTCAAGAAAGATTTAAAGATCATCCACTTGAAGGTCATGATTTAGATCTATGGGGAGATCTTAGGATGTTATTTTGATCCAAAATAAAAAAGATGACATATGGTTAATCAAAATATTGGAGTTGCTGAGAAATGGAAATTACATGATTACATGGTGTTCACATCTTGTTCTTAGATGGTACATCAATACAGATCAACATGTTAGTAGAAAAGAAGTATCCACTGAAGAAGGAAATCTTGGAAAAGATGATCAACTTGAAGATTGAAGCAGAAGAAGAAAGTACGATGGCACATGAGCTTATAAAGTTTATCAAATATCAGATTGCAAAACAGAGTTAGTTATGAAAGAATTTTTAAAAGCTAACAGGAAAGAAGCTAAAGTGTAGAAAGAATCCTCAATCAAAATCAAATAACATAATTCAGAAACTTAGAGATTGAAGGTAAATCATAAGTTTAGGGGAGGATTGTTGGGAATTAAAGAGCTTCTACAAAATAATGTTGCTGAAGAACTTAGTACTGTTAGTTGAAGACTTAGTACCTCGCTAGTAATAGTTAGTACAGACAGTACAAATTATAAGTACTATCAGTTTAGTTATTACCGTTAGTTATAAAATAGTTAGTACCACGTTTATGAGATATGCATGAATATCTTAGAAAGATATGTCATTACTTTAAAACCTGTTTGTAAGCCTATTAGGTTTTTCTTGGTGTAATAAAAAAGGACCCTTAACGCGATAGTTTAGACGACATATAAATAATTACTCGTCTAATAGAAATAAGAACACGATTAGCTAATTTTGTTAGCAAAACATATAGTTGTTTTGTGATATGTTCAATAAAGTGAAAGTTTTTGTCTTTCACAATGATTTATTGTTTCTTCTGAGTATATAAAGATTAATTCCGCATAATCTTTATATATACACCACAAAGTTTCTAATCTAGTTGTTTTAGATCTATCTAAGATAACAAGATCATTCAATTGGAACAACCTTTTACAATGGGATACCGAGGATACATCCATGCATTAAATGAATGGTTGAGGATACCATATATGCACACATGTATTAAGATTACCATGGTACAGTCCTTTAAGGAAAGTGATGTACATTCTATACCACTTAGAAGTAATTTCATTCCTCAAGGAGATTTGTTTTATTCGAGCTTCAAATCCTCAGCTTCATTTTGGGAATCCAATATCCTAAATCTTATCGACTAACGTTTATCTTTAAGCATACTTAATAAACGGCTTAGGATTTACGTAGAGACCCTTCTTAAAACATTAAGGACAATGTTCAATTCTAGGGGGGATCTATCGATTTGATTGTGTCTGCAGTCGTTGTTTTCACGTAATCCTGTTTTTACCAAAAAAAAATGAAAATTTTTAAAAAATTCCAAAAATAAAATAAGTATTTTGTCATAATTTTGACTTTCCTGCTGGGTAGAATAAGAATAAATTTTGACTCGATCGAGCGTATTGAGCTCTAGCTTGTCCCTTAACTTTTAGACTAAGCATTCGCGAATCTTTTTAAAGATTTTAAATTTGCGAAGAACGAAAAATGATAGAGTTAATTATGAGTTAGATGCTAAACAAGGATTAGTTGGAAATCTTAAGAGCTCATAAGTGTAGTTTGTGGCTTTTTCTCCCATAAGCTCCTAACCGGACTAATAATACGTGCTATTTTCGAAAATTAAACTTAAATCAACAATTTTTGATATTGAAGCTTTATTAATGTAGTCGACAACATTAATTTATTTAGTCTTAGTTCAAATTTATACTTAAATTTTCTAAAAAGAAGTTTTCTCTATATATCGTGGTAATATAAAAAAAATGATGAGTAATAATTATAAACTGTGGGCTGATAAAAGTTTGCTGCATCTTGCCGGCTCACAACCGATGTTGCAGCCTTCTAAAGAAGGCCCATAGTGAGAATAATAATCCGAGACTGATAAAAGTTTGCTGCATCTTGCCGGCTCACAACCGATGTTGCAGCCTTCTAAAAGGTCGAGGATTTCCTTTGTTAAAAGTATAATTATGATAAGTGTGATATATGTGATTTAATAAATATAGGGAAAATCTCTTTTTCTTAAATTCAAATATGCTTTTGAACTAAGACTAATTCGTTTTAAGATTGTGGTTTTTCTAAAATGAATTGTTTTATTAACGGGAAGCCTAAGAATTTTTGAAACCGAAGGTCCGTGAGTTCCGATACTATTCTCTGTGGGGTGTCAAAAGCCTGGTCACCTAAGCCGGTCTCGGCTGGGATGTGCCGAGAAGAAAGTCGCTACATGGAATGATCTCGCCTTCAAAATCATAATTCTTGGGTGGAACGTAAAGCAATAGAAATATTGCAATTTTCTTAAAAAGGTTGATCCATGGTTGAAATTCAAAATAAGCACACTAACATAATATGAAATAATTGTCGGGAGTGAAAAGTTTACAAGGTACAAGTATGAGTAGTGTTAGCATCTTAGCTTATATTTAACGGTGATTTCGTTTTTAAGCTTGGTTTGGGACGAGTGAAAAGTTGAGAACGATGAATTTATCCTTTTTGGGCATTTTAGGATTGAAATGCATCTTGTTCTGTGACCCTAAAGTTATAAAAAAAATAAAAGTCAAACATGTTAGTTAGTTGCTTGAAATGAAAAGTACAAAAAAATGAGAAAAAGGGAAAAAATACAAAAATATGTGTGGGAATAAGTGTAAATAAAAATAGGGCTTTTCAAAGTTGTTGATTCTTTAATTCCCCTCGATGAACACTTAGCTACTTTTTGAGGTAATTAGTCAAGGGGGATTGAGATTCTTAGTTTTCTTAAGTGTTTACTTATGGCATTGCATGAGGACACATCAATAGTTTAGTATGAAAGATTTTGGTATGTGCTTAAATACACATACCTTTGACCTAATAAAACGTGCTTAAAAGACTAAAAACATACCAAAAATACATTGTATTTGTGTGTTTTGCATTTGTATTGTGCAGGTAATTTGAGAGGGTTGTGCGGAGTGGGAAGTTTGTGACTCAAATACAGGTTCAGTTGTTGCCACAGAAAATACTGGTTCGAATGTTGTTGGGATGGAGAATGAAGATTCGGATGGTGATGGTACAGTAAACGGTGGTGTGGGATACGGTGAAGTCATTGTAAAGGTTTAGAAACAAGAACAATAATTATTCTTCAACAGAGACTCTCTCCAGGCTCTGATACCACTTGTAGGTCTTAGCCCTAGATAGATCTTTTAAGCCTGTGATGAATATAGAGCACTAATGTAATCAAAAGTAACTCTGTGAGAGACTCTAACAAATCAATCTATTGTTCACGCAGAAAATAAACAATAGTGCTAAAGAAAAATTACTAAAAACTATACTTTGATCCTCTATGGATCTTTTCTATTAATTGTGAAACTGTTTCTGATTGTTCAATCGTCCATCAAACCTAAACCGTGTGGTTTCATTTATAGATATGAAACCCTAAACTAATTCTCCTAGAATTACGTTTACATGAGTCTATCTATTACTTCTCATGTCTATCCATACTAAAACTTATCCCAGAGTCACTACGTTACTCTACCAGGATTAATTTGTTCTACCAGTAGGAACAATATAACCAGCAGGAACTATATACCTGCCAGTAGGAACTTTAATACTAACAGTAGCAATTACTCTACCAGTAGGAACTACATACCTACCAGTAGGAACTAATAAATACAAATATACCTAACAATCCTCCCCTAAACTGGAATTTGACATAGTTAACTTCCAGTTTCCTAGATAGATCTTCAGTCTTTAAAACTTGGAGGATTGAAACAGCAACAAAAACAGCAGCAGCAAAATGATTGACCTTTAAACATCTTTAACACCTCAAGCTTTAAGCAGCAACCATGGACCACCTCAGCAACATCCATCAATTCAGGGTTACATACGATTCTCATCACATCCCATGGTGTGTTAACTCCGGGGAGAGGTGAATCATAGAAAGTAAATGGATTTGATGAAGCCTTTACCAAGTAGCCATTAACTCTTGGGCTAGCCAATCTATTGGGTCCTAGAAAAAGGAATGCCATGGAAGATTGGAACCATTTTCAACCACTCCAAACATGAATCATAGTGGGTTGAGTACTATATGACTTTTGGCAAGTCACTACAGCCATAAACGGATTTGAGGTGTCTTTACCTGTAGCCGTTTGCTCAGGACTAGACAATCCTTGGGACCCAGAAAGGGTTACTCCCATGGTGGATTGCAAACCATCTCAACTTATTGGTACATGAAACATTGGTCAGTTGAGAGACCCTATGGTTTTAAGCAAACCATTATCAAGCTATCTATACCAATTCATTCTGGTACAAGACTTGGAATTGAAACCAAATACACAAATTAATTCCTACTGACCGAAGGGCTCTGGCCAATTTGAGAGCCACGGTTCAATTAGTTCTAGCCATAAGGCCTGGGAATTGATACCCATAATGATGTTGCACCTCAAAAGAGAAATTTTAAAAACAAGGTGCCATAAAACCATTTTGCACCAAAATATTTTATCACATGAAAACAAATTTTGAGTAATGTGTTGCCATCCAAAAACCTCAAAAACCATCCAAAAGCACCTGCAACAATCAAAACTATACATACCAAAAGAAACAAAGTATATACAAGACAGTACCATGGTACCAGACCTATGCAGAGGGAACACAAGTAGCCAGCTGATTCTTGATGAATTGAATCAGTTGCACAGCATATGTCATGTCATTCCCTATACCATCGATCTCTACTTCCAACTTATGCTTCAGCATCTTCTTCATGAGAGAAGCAGAGAGAGGATATGGTGTATCTGCAAACATGTATAAGATCTTGCCAGAAAACGTTTCTAGCACATGAACACCAGAAAATGGAAACAATTTCCAGCTGTGGATAACCCACTCCTGTTGATCATTCCAAACGTCAACACTTGAACCACCAGAAGTAGACTCAAACAAAACATGCAGATCTCCCCACAAAATCAATCCATTACCAGCTAGAGGGTGGACCTCATAATGCTTAACAACCATTCCATATAACTTGGATAGATCCTGTCTATCAACCAAGTGCAGAATCTCTCGAAGATGAGTAAAGTATTTGGAAGTTTTATCAGTGAAGTATAAAGCATTGACATCACCCAAGCCAGTAGGAATAACTTCCCATGCAGCAAATATATGCCAAAACAGAGGGTCGGTATCATCATCAGAAGCATCAGAGACATCATCAGAAAGCACGGTAATGAAGGATGTATCAGGAGCATGCAAATCCACTTCAGAAGAGGGCATCTTCCTTGGTGCTAAAGACTTCCTCCTGGTGCTATATGTCTTGATATCAGCATCAAAGGATTGACTTCTTGTCCTAGGTCCAGATGACCTAGAAACAGGTGGAACACAAGGTGGTGTAGGAGCAACAGTTGGATCAACAGATGTAGCAGGTGTAACATCAGGGTGTGATGAAGCCTTGGGTGAGTGTGGAGGAGTATCAATAAAAGGTGATTGGTGTACATCAGGTGTAACACCAGCAGATGTAGCAGGAGGAACAGGAGTCTGTGGAGATGCAGAGGATTTTGACTTCTTAGATCCAGGTTGTTCCACATCAGCACCTGGTCTTTTAAGTGACCTCCTTAAATTTTGTGCTTGAAGATCAGCAACAGCATTCATAATCTTATCAAACTCAGCTTTGAGTTGATCATCAGTGAATGTCTTCACATACTTCAAAGTCCATCTTGTGGAATAAATAGCAGAACTCTGATTTTTGACAAAGGTTCGCATAAATTGCTTTTGTTGTGCAAAATTCATTGGCTTATTGATTTTATCTTGGAACCTTTGGGCAACAAACTTTCTTCTTCTTTCAGCAATTATAGCTGCCATCCGCGCTGCAAAGTTATCCTCATTCACATCCGGACCAAGTAGATCAGCAGTAAGTCATTTATTTGCATGTACTTGTCCCATGATGTCTGACCAATCATCATCAGTGTAGTACTTGGCAGAATTGAGCACATCCTCTTGCCTTTTCTTCTTCAATTCCTCTTGTTCTCTAGCCAATTCAGCTTGTTCCTCTTCATAAAGTTTCCGTGCAGCCTCAGCGCCCAACCTGTCCTCCTCTATCTGTCTAAATGACCTTTCTTTGATTGGAGGATCTTCCTCCACCATTGGAGATTTACCCTTGTTAGAGGGGTCAGCAGAGAAATCAGAAGCAGAACTAGCAGGAACAGCATGTCTATGAACAAATGCATCAGTGGGAATGGAGGAGCTAGGAGGAACTTCATTCTCTTGAGTGGCATCAGCAGGAACAAAAGAGGTGTCAGCAGCAAAAGCAGCAGCCTTAGCTAGCTTGATCAAAGAATCCACATCTTGTTTCTCAGCTTCCTCTGTGTCAGAGTCACTTAAAATCACATTCCTTCCCCTGGCTTTGAGTTTTGACTCCAAAAACTTCACTCTCTTTACCAATTTCCCCATCATATCTTTAAACAATAGCTTGTGAGTTTGAAGCTCAGATTCCAAACATCCAATCCTCTTCCCCTGTTCAGACACTAAAGTATACAAAGCTGTTAGAGTAAGAAGGTCCTCAGCACCTCCTGAGGTTGTACCTTCAGGTGGAGCTGCAGTGGACCTAGGGACAGGATTGGAATCATTCTCCTTTGAAGAGGACTCAACATGAGGGTCACAAGATGGACCCTGCTGATCTATTTGAGCACTAGTAGAAGTGGGTATTGGTCGGGGTGGTATTGAAACTGGCTCATTCAGTCTAGCAGCTGGAGTAGTGGGTGTGGGTCCTAGTGATGTTGATCCATGATCATGAGAAGAAGCAGTGGGGTGCATAGGGTCTGTAACAGGTTCATGGGCAGTCTGGGGGTTGGTTTGTGCTGCCTCCCCTGATGTACCAGCTGCAATGGCAGCTTGAGGAGGAGGAAGCATTGCAGCCACCAAAGTACCCCGCACTTTTGCCCCTTTTACAAAGAGAAACAGTTTTTTAAAGAAGGAGAACACCAAACCCCAAAACCCATAGAATTTGTTCCTTGTGTTCATAATAGTCAAAATCTTGTATTACCGTAATTCGTACATTAAAATAAAAAAACCAAAAAGAACTATTTGATAGCTTGCTTATTTAAATTTCTAAATGCATGTGTATATCTCTTATTTGCTAAGTGTTGCTTACTTAACTTTGATATTATGCAAAATAAAAACTTAAAAAGAATTAAAAAAACTTGTTTGATGATAAGTGTGTTTAAAAACATGATATTTGCTATGTGTAATAGATATTTAAGACATAATAAAAATAATAAACATGAAAGCACTAAAATTGAAAATTGTAAAGAGTAAAATCATCAGAAACACGTCGCGCTTTTCTATAAAGTGGTGGCCGTCACTTCTGGGCTGAAACTAAACAAAATACTTGTTTCTTCATTTTCGAACGAAAATTGCTTAAACTTAAAAATACTATCTGTTTATTGATAATATGTAAATGTAAAAAGGTATTGTTATTTGTTTTAACTAACCCACTAATGTTTGTTTTAATGTTGTCTTATTTTATAAGAGTTATGGATCCAAATTCGAGTCTTGGAGAATTGATTAGAGAGAAGAAGTCGTTGTAATTTCGAGTGATAAAGTTGAAGGATCTGGAGACTGGAATTCTCCAGAATCTCAAGACACTGCTAACAGTGGGAAAAAGAAGGAAACAAAGGGTATGGTTTTTTATCAGATGGAGACCTAAGAAGTTAGCGATAGATTCATGGATCCTTGTTTTATCAATGGGTTGGAGGCTTATGATGGTGAGATTAATCTTGGAGTAGAGGAGAACATGATCTCAAATGAGTATGCAGTAAAGTTATGTTTGGAGCATGAAGTTAAAAAAGGAAACAAAGTGGTTAAGAAGGAACTCATTGTTGCACTAAGAGGTAAAAATCACATTATGAAGTTTATCATTCTTACGCTTGACCAAAGCAATTACTGATTTCGGGGTTGGAACTGTCACAATATACCCAGATATTGATCCATTCTTGGAAGAAACCAAGGAAGAAGGAAAGAGCAATGATGATTGGTGTAACAATTCACATTTTCGCGTCCTTTACGTCAATACATATTCAACTAATTATTTTAAACTTTTACGCGCTCACTTTATATTTTTCAACAGTCCTGGTAAAAATACATGTAAACTAAAAGTCAACATACAACGAAATAGGAATCATACAAATAAAAGTTTACATCAAACAAGTATTTTATTATTTTTACGAAAATAATTTATAACTTTTCACTTTTTATTTTTATTCGTCGATAAATTACATCTTTGCATGCATACGCACCATTAACCCATCTACACTTCAACAAATACCCACCATTATACCCAATACCCAAAAATTATAAAAACACTCACCTAAAAACAATGCTAGCCGAATATATATACATGCACATTCAAAATTATATCAAGTAAATCCCACTACCTAATAAACTACATTATGTTTTACCCTATGGATAATTACTTTTGTATAATATTTATTCAAGCCACCAAGACCATCACCTTTGTCTCCAAGGCATGTAAATGCACGGAAAGAATCAAGGAAAAGAAAGAAAGAACATATGCATGCTTGTTTGTTAGATCACATCATTATTACAACATGTCATACATCTCCTACACATCATTAAACAAGTATATCTATTTACCCATGGATCAAACCCTAAAGCTTTCATGAACATCCAAGCCACACTTTTGTCTCCCCAAATTGTAGTGAATTCGCACCAACAAGAACAAAGAAGAACAAGAATTAAATCAACATCAACCCCACTAAGTCATCCTCTACATAAAACAATATTATTTATTATCCAACATATAAGCCCTAAAACCCTTAACCGGAAACAAGCAAAAATATGTTCTCCCAGGCTTGCTAATTTCATTCGGCTGAAACAAGGCCCCAAATGCATGCCTAAACTTCTATCACTTCATGTCTTACACATAAGTACATGTTCTCTTACAACACTATACTCTTTCAAGACCTAGACGTAATATTTAAACTACAAAACCATCCCACTAATTCCACTTTTACATAAACTATATTATCCCATAACCAACATATAAACTCTAGTGCTTATTCCATGTTTTAAGTCCTCTCTTGATCACTCATGCACGGCAAGCACCCAAGGAGACCTAAATATGATAGTATTTTCACATCAAGCATGTTGCTACATGAAGCTAGCTAATTGTTTAATCCATGAACCAGCCAACACCCCCCCCTCTGCAAACCATGAACCTAGTCGTAAATATAAAAATAATATCCCTATCAACACTCCCTTTAAGACCAACGAATTATAAGGCCCTTCCCCAACGTGACAACCTTTCCTAAGGAAATAGTATTTAGCTTTTGTTTTCTTGTTCCTTTTACAATGGTAGCAAGTTACTCATGCCCCAAGGATGCTCTTGCTTTTCTTGTTTCTTTTCGTAACTGCTCAATTGAGAAACAAAACCTCACATTTCCTTTTCTCTTTTCTATTTGGCAGACTACACAAGACACCCCAAAAATCCAAGTATACACTACTTAATTCATTGTTATAAATGCATGTGAGCATGTCTGGACTAGTCAACATACCCTAAATTAGGCTTATATAAACTCATGAACTACTCTCTTTCATTCACTAAAAGATGCTTCTTTCTTTACTTCTGGTTCCATTCGAGCATATCAACCACAGGAGAACTCAAATAAAACCATAAAAACCTACTCCATAAAAATCAAAAACCCCCCATATAAACCCCTAATCGGTTTTTATTTCATTATTTTCTTAGGAACGACAGACACAAACACTCTCGGTTTCTTCTTTGGACCGACAAACTCAATCAAACAAGTACTACTCATTTATTCGTTTTTGGTTGTCGGTGGTCACAAGGAAGTCCAAGGAGTCATCTTTCATCAAGTTGGTATTGGTGTTTGGATTGGTTTGTTGAGTTTTAGACGAAACTAAGGTTTCGTTTGGTGTTAATCACACACGTCCACCTTGTTTGTGAGTCGCACATTCCTTCTTTTCTTTTACTACATTTTGCATTCATGTCCTAGTAGTGTGCTTGTAAACTTTAAAACCAAGAAACGCATGTTTTCACAAAGATAACTTTCTGATGTTTTCGGGTGTAATGTGAAACCCGTATACAAACTTGACCAATGAAATTTCTAAACTTATCATTCGTTAACATAGTATGGGAGTAGCGCACATGCAAAATTTGAGCTTCTAACACTTTATAACGAAGCGGGATATAGAATTACAAATGTGCTATTTTATGTGTATGAAAACTACCATGTTGGGTCAACTTTAGGCCTTGTTTTGGCCCACTTAGACTTAGACATAGAGTTGACAAATAGGGTCGTTTTATAGTCGACATGGCAGGCTTTATTTAGCAACTTGAATCACAGAAAATGGTTAAGAATCAAGCCCGCAAACTGAGTCTCAAGTTAGTGATGTTGTCGCGTGTTCAATAGTTAATACTGTTAGAAGGTCGCGACACCACCACATTCACACCCATTTTTAACCCACTTAATCACATCTAAACGTAAAACTTATTAATAAAAGTTGTAGTGGACCTGGCATAGTTTATAAATGTACTTTTAGTTTGTCGTAAGGTTAAGTAACAAACTCGTAAATAGGACTAAAAGTTAGTACTGCTGTTGCGTGTTCCAACGTTTGAAACTGTTTGCGGAAGGGGTCGTGCACCCTTACTTTAGTCTCGTTTTTAGTCGCTATAATGACTTCTAATTGCAAAACTTATGAAATATGAATTGTTGTACTCCTGACCTAGTTTTCAAAAGTATTTTTGGTTCGTCATAATACAGAGTAATGAATTTGTAATCCGCGATCAAAATCAAATGAAAGTCATCTGAAAAACACTTGGCCAAAAATATTATTTTTTTGCTTAAGCCTAGTGATTGTTAGTTTTATACACTAATAAAATATACGATATAATACCACAAGAGCAAATTAAGAAAATTTCCCTAAGGAAAATTCACATCTTATAGATATATATCTAATATAAACTACGTAAATTTAACCGGGAAGTAGATCACCCGGTCGTTCCAACGACTTTTGAATTGAAACCTGTTTTAGCTTGGATTGAGATTTGATGAGAGAAAAGAGAATTTTTGAGTTTTCTATAACTACAAATTAAAAGCAACAATTAAACAGCTAATTAAACACTTAAACAAATTAACGGGAGCAATTAAAGCGACGATATGCAAAGAACTAATTTAACTCCTAAAAATGTAAACTAAATTTCTAAACCTAAATTAGGACAAAAGAAAATTTTAAATAAACAAAGAAAAAAAAAACATTTTAGATTATTTTTGAATTTATTATAATTAAAACTATTTTAATTCTAATTAAATCAAAAATAGCAAAATTAAGTTCTAAAAATTTAGAAAAATGATTTTTAAACTTAGAAAAGTCTAAAATAACATAAAAATTCAAAAAACTATTTTTAACTATTTTTAAAATTAAATTCCTATTTTTAATCTTAAAATTAAAGGCTCAAAAATGAAAATTAAAATCTAAAAGTGGTGAAAATGATTTTTCTGAATGTAAACCTAAAAGTAATTTTAATAAAACTAAAAACTTTTTTTTTGTAATTTTTTGAAACTTTTTTCTATTTTTTATTTATTTTCTAAGATTTTAACTTTCGAAAAATCCTAAAAAATAAACTAATTAATGGAAAAATGTGAAAAATTCAAGAAAAGTTTATTAAGCAACTAAGAATACTAAAAAAATACTAACGCACTAACAGCTTAACTAATAAGCTTTATAATAAGCTAATAAGCTACGGCTTATAAGGAAAAGGAAAAGAAAAAAAACAAGTATAAAGATTAAATTGAGAAGAGTAAGGTTGGATGAGCTAATGAAGCACAATGGTTAACACACTTGGTATCTATGCTAGAGGTCACGGGTTCAAAGCTGGCAACACACCCCTTTTTGTTATTTTTTTATTTTTCACTTTTTGCAAAAACTAATTACTAGAAATTTAAAAAGACACGATTTTAACATTTTTTTAACAAAACAAGTATAAGCCCTTTTTAAACATAAAATTAGCTCAAAACAGCCTATTAAAAAGTTTTTACAGAAAGTGAGCTTTGAGCCTCATTTTCACTTAAACACTTGCAAAAGCTCAAAATAAGCCAAATTTCAACAAAAGTCGTTCCTAACGCTATAATGTAAGGAAACTAAAATGAAAACTACTTTATTTACAACACCTAAAGCTTCTTAATCCTAAGAGCAAAAAACTTGCTAACTCATAAAAGAAAATTTAAAGCTTTATAGAACCAATAAGCTCAAATGCTTATTAAGCAAGTTCAGGAATTAATAAGTATCGAAACAAAAGTCTTAAAGAGCCTTCGGGTATATGACTTAAATAAAATCTTGAGATACAAAAGTAGGATTTGCGGGAGGAAAAGTAAGTACACAATTAGTATTTATGAGTAGTGTTAGTGTCATGACTTGTAATTAACAATGATCTTGTTTTTAAGCTTAGCATGGGAAAAGTGAAAAATCGGGGATGATGAAGTTATCTTTTAGACACTTAATTGTGCTTTTTGTTCTATGATCCTAAAAGTTACCAATGAGGTAATGAAAACAATACATTATGTCAACACAAATAAGTTGTAGTTAGGTAGTTAATTATCAAGAAAAATCATAAAAAGAGAAAAATCTTAGAAAATGGGAAGTCGGGTGTTTTATAACTTGTGATCTCTTAATTCTCTCAACAAAAATCTTTGCTACTTTTCAAAGGTTTAGTTTGGGGAATTTTCGAGGTATTTGGTTATAAGGCATGTGATATTGCGTGAGGACACACAATCGTTTAGTTTGGGGAATTTTGATAAGTGTAAAATACACATATCCGTTTATACCTAAAATAACCAAATTAAACCCAAAACAGACCAAAAATGGCAAAAATATGCTTGTATTTGTGTTCTGTGTGTGCAGGTATGGATAAGTCAAAAATCACAAGAAAACAGTCAAAAACGGGCAAGCACGGACACGAGAATCAGAAGAATACAAAAAGAAGCCAACAAAGCCCAAAACATTAGCCCACTTCTCTTTTATGAAGCCACAAGGACCAATCTTGCAAATCCCGAAAGTTATTTATAACTTGAAAAAGGGAAAAGAAAGAGAGGGACTGAAAGTGTAAAAATGCCAAACTATAACGTTTTTAACTGTCAAAGAAAGGGCGCGAACCAGTTACTGTTCACCTTTCTTCCCCGTTTCACCATCCAGGGTAAATCAAAGGGGTTTTCCAAATTAAAGGGTGCTTAGGTCAATTCATGAGCTCACTAACACAAATGAAGGGACAAATCAGTCTTTATCAAAGGATTACTTAACCTCTCCCAATCAAAGGCCACGTCAACAATGGTGAAAGCACAAATTTAAGTGGGTTTTTGTGCTAAAACACTCACAAAAGAAGCACAATGCCTCCCAAAAGAGAATGACATGCTGGCAATCCTCAGGTGTCCACAATTTGATCAAACGGCCACAATTGATGCTCAAATGATTGAAGAAATGATTGGCCAGGATTAAAAAGGTTGGAGAGCAAGGCAAGAGGCTAGAAGGATCCAAGGCAGCCTATAAATAGGACCTCACTTCTCACACACACGGAATCTAGTTTTTCTTTTTTTTAAGTAATGTAATCAGTTTCTTTAATTAATGAAATTCAGTTTTTAGTATTTTAAATCTCATTTTTAAGCTCTCATTTAAAGTCATAAGCTCTCTTAAATAGCCAATTTGTCTCAATAAGCTAATAAGCTCATTTATAGCTCTTTCAGTCTGTAAGCTGAAATAGAGCTTATTTTAATTCAGTATTAATCTTACATAAACCTTAAATCAGTTTAATCTATCATGGATCTTATTGGATTAGAGCTTTTGGAAGAGGACCTTAACTTGGAAGAGATCCCAAGGACTT
>BQNB010019910.1:0-66161 GCA_026074375.1 Tanacetum coccineum | reverse complement strand
CCCAGATTCACACCATCTTCACAATCAGAACCCATATCCCGTCATCAAACCATCACCGATTACACTCAACAACCTAAATCCAAATCCTGATCAAACCTCCACTTTGACGACATTTGGCATCAACAACATAGTGGAAACGAAACTTGGCTTGTATACTTCCTGATGGGTTTTTAATCTTTAAGAACCCCAGATATGCTAATACAACAATGTTAGATGTGATTTGGTCCAAGCATTATGTCAGAAACCAATCACAAATAATCAAGATTTGATTTGAGATCAGACCTAATATTAGATGTGATTTGGTCCAAGCATTATGTCTCATTGTCTCTGTATTTTTGGGTCTTTTATTAGGTTTTATTTTATTTAATTAGTTAGGTTTTAATTTTAAGAATCGTTGTCACAGCCGTTTCTATATAACGACTCACGAATAATGGCTCAATCTCTTATCACTGTATTGATTTTTTAGAGTCCTTCTGTTTTCTTGTTTATGAAATCACGAATCCAACCCTGTGCCACAAAACTATGCAGTTTTGAGAAGAAGTGCAAATGGGTCGGGTATAACTATAAAATATAAAATGGGTCGGGTACATACATGCCACGGTGAAGTATATTAGCATATTGAAAAAAAAATTAAATTATTGACGTGGAAATCTAGCCGGTCATATGGGTAACATTATCACAAAACAAACAAGTACGTGGGTGTAATGTGTACAAAAAAAAGTAAGTTGATCATTACAGTACAAATGAGAAAGTAAGTTGGTAATAAATGGCCTTTACCCTTACAAAATAGCTGTGAATACTAACTATGATTGTTATGCAAACTATGAATACTAATATGAAAACTGATATCTAGATCTATGCCGTAGGGTTCCTTTTATACACTAAGGAAACCCTAATGGGCTTACAAAATGCATCAAGTGATTATGATCTTTTCTATAAGTAAACATATTCTCTTAAACAAGTTTATACATATCTTCTTTACAAATAATTGATACTTATCTTCATAAGTATTCTTGTTCTTCAATCAACCTTTATCTCTTCTCTGATATGTCTTTGATCTCATCTCTGACAGCATTAATAACTGAGCACAAGCAACATTAACTACTTAGAAATTTACTCTAGCAGTACTAACATACACTAGTAGTACTAACTTTAGTACCAGCAGTAGTAACTACTTAGTATATTTTCAGTCTTCATCTCTGAGCAGTCTTAACTTCTACTAACAGCAGTAACTTTATATTAACAGTACTAATTATACTAACAGTAGTTACTAGCAGTAGTAACTTTATACTACCAGTACTAACTACTTAGCATAATTTTTATTAGTATTACCAGCAGCACTAAGTTATGCTTGACAGCACTAATATATACCTGAGCAGTAGTAACTCTAAGAATCATCTTGAAGTCTTTTAAACCTACCAAAAACATAGAAAAGCTTTTAAAATGACCAAGTTATGATACTCACAAAACGACTCAAAAATCTGCCAAAATTATTATTCTGAATTTACAATGTTCAACCCGTCCAAACACACCCAAACTCTAACTCATTATACTCATTATACCCATTTTAAAGAATCAAGACCATTAGTCAAGACCGAAAATGTACATCTAATTTATAAGTTGTAATTAAAGTTCTCGTTATACTTGTTTTTAAGTCTAGCCGACTAACTATATATTTTAATGAAAATTACTCATTTTAACCCATTTAAAAGAATCAAGACATCTAGACTCGAACGAAAGTGAAGGCTAACTTATTAGTTGCAAATTCAGTTTTAGTTAAGATATTTTACGCCTAATCATTGGTTATAAATATAATTGACCAATCTTTAAAATTTCGTCGTGTTGACTTTTTAGTATAATTTTTCTTAAATCTGAACCGTCCAAAACGACCCGCCAAATTGCATTTTCACGACTTGGACTCTAAAGCTTTTTGAAGTGAAACGACATTTCGGACAACTTTTTAGATTTAGCCGAGACCCGAAACCCAACAGAAAATGACCAAAATACCCTTTTTAGTTTATGCAGAAAACTATCATATATATATATATATATATATAAACACATAATTTATTCTTAAACTTTTGACCCGTTATTATTCATTTTTAAGACTAACCAGCCTCGCGGCAAAGTAAAATGACATTCCGAAAAACTTTCGTGTTTCACCAGAAGGCTAAAACGGACTCGAAAGTGGTCGAAATGAGCGTTGAATTTTCTGCGCATATATTAAATAAAGGCAAGAGCTGATCTTGCATAAATATAGATTTCTAAACTTCAATCGGCCATAGAATCTTCGTTTTTAAGAGTTACGGGACGTGCTACCTATTGACTCGAAGCTATGAACGTCCCCTAACATATGTTTAATCCCAAAATCAGTTTTACAAAGTTTAACCCGGCCGAATATGGCTCTCTATTTTCCTGCACTAAGTGGGTATCTTTCAACCCTTTCAAAACTTCAATTTCAAGCATCATAAACATCGCCAAACTCTTAAACTAGCCTAACTCCTTCTACTAACTCCTCAATTCAAAGATTCAACCTCAAAACATCACATGCACAATAATCCATGGACTCATAATATAAAATTATACACATGCATTCAATATATAAATTAGTCAACACAAATAAGTAAATAAAATACTTTCAAACACAATAGGATGCAAGAAAATCATAGACACACAAACCCCTTTGGGTTTTCCCTTTAAGCGAAACTAACACAACCAAAAACAATGATCTAAAACTTGATTTTATTACTCTAAATCTTGCAAAGATAACTCTATTATTCAAGCCTTAGTTGCTTCAATTGCACCCAATTGATCAAAACCTTTCAAGATTAAAAACTAACAAAAATCAAGAACTTAAGAACTTGATTCATGGTGGTTATTGTTGTTAGAGATCAATGGGGTTTAGTATTAGAATGATTTTAGAGTGATTGAAATTGATTTTAGAGATCAAGATGGTGGATTTTGATGGTTTTGTGGGTTAAATTGTCAAACAGTATGGAAAGGGGGAGGAGCAGGAAACGAATGTTTTTTTATATCTGTGTGTGAGTTTTATGAGGGGTCAAACCCCTTTATATAGGTGGCCAAATAGTAATAAGGGGGTGTTTGGTTTAGTGTTTTGATGGAGCCTAAAACAAATTAAGAAGGGTGTTTGGTTTTTAGTTTTGTAGGAGAAGTAAAAAATAATAAAGGGAGTGTTTGGTTTGGGCTTAAACATTTATATAAAATGTTAAAATTATAAAAATAATATTTTTGACATGGTTTTGGCAAAAACGCGAGAAAAGTCATAAAATACTAAAATGACAATAAATTGGCTTCCGGAGTAAAAACATAAAAATTTTAAATTTCTTAAAACGCTTTACGGATAATTATTCAAAGCACATCTCGTAAATAGCTAAAACGAAGATTTTCGTTAAAACGGCTAAAACAAAAATAATAATTTCCATAAAGTTTTAGAAATAGAATTAGAGCTCGGTTAAAAATATTGATCTTAAATTCGGGTTGTTAAATCCTCCCCCTTAAAGGAGCGGTGTCCCGGTGCTCAATTTGCCTTATTCGTCTTCGGTTTACTTATGAAGAGATGAAGATATACACAGGTCCTCGTCGAGGTTTCCAACAAAAATTGAATGAACAATAGTCAAAGCATCAAATATATGCAATGAACATGAGTGAACGGACTAAATGTCACGAGAATCCTTAAAAGGAAGGATAAAATACATGACTCAAAGAAAAAGCTATTGGAAAATGAAGAATTTAACAAGTCGTAAATTCTTGGAAGCGGTTAATGGATCATTACTATTAGCTTATCAAGCTCGCGGCGGTCGATACACATTCGGAAAAAAAACCATATAACAATTTAAGAGTCGAAAAAAGTTCATAGCCCAAAGAATGATTCGCACAAACGAACGCACGCTATGTCAGATACACATAAGCCCACTCATTCATAATTCGTCACTTACATAAAGAGGCGTTCCAATCAATGTAAGTGAAGAATTATGAACTTATAGTTCGACGGTTTATAATTTCCTTATTCAAATGAAGAAGCGTCCTAATTCATTTTAATAAGATGATTATAAATCATCCTACTTAAGTATGGCCGACACAAAACACATTATCAAAACAAGACCAAATGCTACATTAAGTAAAAAAGGGTGTCTCATTGACGGCATGATTTTTCAAAATCGTAAGAAGTAATGAGAAGAATAATGAGACGTTAGTCATTCGTGTTCCAAAGGTAAGTGCCAAAAGATGGCACGATCCGAGGTGACAAGTTAAAGTAGTACTCCTATCGACTAGAAGATTTCAAAACGATGGATTACGAAGCAACATACACGATTCAAAAGCGTAAGAAGAGTGTTCAAACTCGGAGTCGAACGGTAAAGTAACCAGTGGAATTGACAAACTACGCTGAATATCAATATTATCAAATGGGAATAAGGTAAAGTCGCGTAAATGTTTCAGAGATAACCGCATCGCTCATAATTTATTGAAGTAAACGAACTCATTAAGACGTACTATAGTACTATACACATATGCAAGTAATTATCATTACGTAGATGGTTTCGCCTTTAGGCTTAGATTAGCATAGACATCAAATCAAGCTCGATTGAAAAGCATCGCTAAATTATACACAACATGCAGGTAGGCGTACCCACGATCCAAATTCTAATCATACATTAGTCATAACACCAATGCGACACAACGACCTTAAATAGTTAAACTCACACAAATTACAAATAGACGGCAATCCAGAAGATGAGTATAAGAGATCGAAAAGAAAGTAGTTCACATATGTACGGGTATTCTTATATAATACTAGTATTGGGGCTCGAGATAGTAAATGAGAAATCAGGAAGTACGCGATAATCAGAGTGGTTAATATTTATATAATTGACCTATATAAGGTAAATAATAAGACGTCATAAGATAGACGTAAGAGAGCGAAATCATAGCCAAATGTTACAAACTCATTATTCATGTAATAGTAGTAGAGATGCAAAAGAGAGCATATTACCAGGGAGCATGCGCGCGCGGATATCGAACAACGGTGAAAGACTTTAAAAGATTTTCAAAAATAGTTATAGTCCAGGTTTTGAAAACGACCTAGTTAGCTATAACTTGAGCTCTGATACCAATTTGTAGCACCCTCAAAATCACAACGCAGCAGAATACCACTTGGGGTGCTACTTCATAGCATAAAGTACAAGTTACAGAAAACGACTTTAAGTAAGACGTTTTGAAAAGTCAACCATTCGATAATTTTTATAAAATGTCAGAGTTACACAGGTCCCAATAATTTCCTTTTAGAAAAAAGTCACAAGAGTTCAAACATGACTCAAACATATATTTTAAAGATAAATGGTTATCGAATGTGAAGAAAACCGAGTCCTATAAGTTTTGATATCTGCGCGACTCGAATGCTCCCAATTCTCAGCTAGCAAAATAATAACCTGAGAAAATACATGCAAAATCGTCAACAATAACGTTGGTGAATTCATAGGTTTTGATAAAAGCAGTATTGAAATAATTCAAGTAATATTTCAATAAGAAAAGTAGCGTTACAATATTTCAAAGTATTATTTCTGAAATCCAAGTAGTGATTCAATAAATCATATATCTTTTCATATGCTCACAAATTTCCCCCAACACTAGGTATTATTGCCTTATACCTACTATTACTTAATACAAAATGCCCGTTTGACAAGGTGTTCTCGGGCTTTTCGCCATCGATGCATACCCCGGACAGGGTTGTCAAACCCAATAGATCTATTAATTGTACTTAGCGCTTACCCATACAAGGTAATTAACGGTTCACGAAATTAGGGACTTTGGCAATAGCGACTCATGTAGATAATTTCATAATCGGGTCAGGCATACCTTTCAAGAACTTGTGTCCCATTTAAAACAAATAATGTGTTCAAAACTCATGGTTTCGTATATAGGAATTCAATGACTTCAAACCATGTAGTAAGCAAATCAGGCTTTTAGTAAGTTCATAAGTAAACAACCATGTATCACATATGTATTAGAAGTTATATAGTAAACAAGTAAAAGCTTTAGTAAAAATAGTCATGTAACGCTTAAGTAGTAGAAACCAATAAGTTTATTTAGTAAAACGAGCATGTATTCTCACCCCAAAAACAGTTTATGAAAAACTATTAAAAGAGAAAAGGTGGGGCTATGAACTCACCGTAAGCAGAAGTATCAAACGAGAAATCATCAAGGAAAGAATGGCGACAACGTCTCACCCGCGACCTATAATATTGGTGCGCGTATTAGAAGAATATAACTTATAAGAAAAATGCATAAGTCGCATAAGCGCGAGAAAGAAAGAAAAATAATATGTTTTGACATATATATAATCTTATATCATAGAATCTATGTGTGCGTCTTAATTCACTTATCACAACATCTTAAATGTTTTGCCTTATATGCATATAGCCTTTTAACCCCTTTCGACCAATTTTTCTAGTCACTTGACAACCTTAAAGAAATACTAAAAGACCACACCTGTTGATCATCTCTTATTTCTAAACACTTATATGTATTGACAGGCTACTGTATTTTTTCTAAAAATTCCTAGTATGTCTAACCATTTTTCAAACATGCTACAACATAAGGTGTCCGAAACAGGGTCTGCTGGAACATTGCTAATGTTGGACATGATCAGACCCATTTAAACTTTCCAGAAAAACCTGGAAAAATTCTAGTAATTCATACACATTATGAACTTCCTTCAGTTCGAATTTCATCTATAAATATTATGTTTTGTTATGTCTGCTCACCACATCTTTACAATCTAAATTCTGGACCTAAAACGCAGTTTCGACAACTTTTCTTGTAAAAATCATTTGACCAATTTTTACTTACTGAAAATCCATGAGGCCGCTTTCTTTTAAAAGTAGATTCGATGAACTTAGTCTTAGACTCTGGAAAACCTAGAAAAGCTTTTAAAATCACCAAGTTATGGTACTCACAAAACGACTCAAAAATCTGCCAAAATTCTTATTCCGAATTTACAATGGTTAACCCGTCCAAACACACCCAAACTAACTCATTATACTCATTATGCATAATGCCCATTTTAAAGAATCAAGACCATTAGTCAAGACTGAAAGTGTACATCTAATTTATTAGTTGTAATTATAGTTCTCGTTATACTAGTTTTTAAGTCTAACCGACTAACTTTATATTTTTATGAAAATTACCCATTTTAACCCATTTAAAAGAATCAAGACATCTAAACGCGAACGAAAGTAAAAGGCTAACTTATTAGTTGCAAATTCAGTTTTAGTTAAAATATTTTACGCTTAATCATTGGTTATAAATATAATTAACCAATCCTCAAAATTTTGCCGTGTTGACTTTTTAGTAGGGGTGAGCATACCGGACCGTCGACCGGACTGGAAGACTGGACCGACCTCCGGTGTTTTGGACCAATTCGGTCCTCGGTCCGGTCGGTCCGGTCCGGTTCGGTCCGGTCCTATCAAAAACCCGATGATAATGCGTGTAGGACCGGACTGGACCGAAGACCGACCCGGTCCGGTTCTTGGACCGTGCTCACCCCTACTTTTTAGTATAATTTTTCTTAAATCCGAACCGTCTAAAACGACCCGCTTACGTTTTCACGACTCGAACTCTGAAGCTTTTTAATGCGAAACGACATTTCGGATAACTTTTTAGTTTTAGCCGAGACCCGAAACCCAAGAAAAAATGACCAAAATAACCTTTTCAGTTTCTGCCTAAAACTATCATATATATATATATATATATATATAAAAACGCAGAATTTACTCTTAAACTTTTGACCCGTTATTATGCATTTTTAAGACTAACAAGCCTCGTGGCAAAGTAAAACGACATTCCGGACAACTTTCGTGTTTCGCCGGAAGGTCAAAACGGACTCGAAAGTGGTCGAAATGAGCGTTGAATTTTCTGCGCATATTTTAAATAAAGGCAAGAGCTGATCTTGCATAAATATAGATTTCTAAACTTCAATCGGGCATAGAATCTTCATTTTTAAGAGTTACGGGACGTGCGACCTATTGACTCGAAGCTATGAACGTCCCCTAACATATGTTTAATCTCAAAATCAGTTTTACAAAGTTTAACCCGGCTGAATACGGCTCTCTAATTTTCTGCACTAAGTGGGTATCTTTCAACCCCTTTAAAACTTCAATTTCAAGCATCATAAACATCGCCAAACTCTTAAACTAGCCTAACTCCTTCTACTAACTCCTCAATTCAAAGATTTAACCTTAAAACATCACATGCCTAAGGATCCATGGACTATAAGATAAATAATACACTGCATTCAATATATAAATAATCAACACAATAAGGAAATAACATATTACAAACATCAATAGGATGCAAGGAAATCTTAGACACCACTAACCCTTTGGGTTTTCCCTTTGAGCCGAAACTAACACAACCAAAAACAATGATCCAAAACTTGATTTTGTTACTCCAAATCTTGCAAAGATAACTCTATTATTCAAGCCTTAGTTGCTTCAATTGCACCCAATTGATCAAAACCCTTCAAGATTAAAAATTAACAAAAATAAGAACTTAAGAACTTGATGCATAGTGGTTATTGTTGTTAGAGATCAATGGGGTTTAGTATTAGAATGATTTTAGAGTGATTGGAATTGATTTTAGTGATCAAAATGGTAGATTTTGATGGTTTTATGGGTTAAATTGTCGAACAGTAGGGAAAGGGGGAGGAGCAGGACACGAATGTTTTTTTTATATCTGTGTGTGAGTTTTATGAGGGGTCAAACCCCTTTATATAGGTGGCCAAATAGTAATAAGGGGGTGTTTGGTTTAGTGTTTTGATGGAGCCTAAAACAAATAAAGAAGGGTGTTTGGTTTTTAGTTTTGTAGGAGAAGTAAAAATAATAAATGGATTGTTTGGTTTGGGCTTAAACATTTATTTAAAATGTTAAAATTATAAAAATAACATTTTTGACACGGTTTTGGCAAAAACGCGAGAAAAGTCATAAAATACTAAAATAACAATAAATTGGCTTCCGGAGTAAAAGCATAAAAATTTTAAATTTCTTAAGACTCTTTACTGATAATTATTCAAAGCACATCTCGTAAATAGCTAAAACGAAGATTTTTGTTCAAATAGCTAAAACAAAAATAATAATTTCCATAAAAAGTTAGAAATAGAATTAGAGCTCGGTTAAAAATATTAATCTTAAATTCGGGTTGTTAAACATGCTCATGCTCTAGGCTCCTAAGCCGATATCTCTGGGAGAAGATCTCATCCCTGGCCGCCCCTAATCTAGTAAACAACTCCCCTATATCCCTATCATACCTCCCAATTAACGCAGGTGATAGATCCCCTAATTGTACCGTATGATCATGAATCAGTCATCCCTGCATCTCAACTTGGGCTTCTAACTCAGCCAAAAATCCCTCAGCTTTAGCCGTAGTGGGTGAAGCTACCAGCGATGGAACGGTTAGTGATATCATGGAGGATGAAATAGGTGAAGGAACGGCAGAAGGTGCTGAGGAAGTAGGAAGTGAACCAGACGACCACTCAGGAGATGGTGGTGTCTGGACGGGTGGTGCTGGTGGAGGGTAAGCAGGAACATCAATGTAACTCCTACCATCCTATGGGTCTATCCATGTAGTGAGTAGGGGCTGCCTAAATGCAGACACTCTCTCTGGTCCCTCAGGATCTAGTACAGATCCAGAACCCTAGCCTATCTCAAATACACTGGGCATATGGTTCTCTCTCGATGCTATCTCTCGGCGTCTCAATGCCTCATAACCCAATCCTAAAGGCTCACCCATAGTTGTCTCCATAACCGGGGCTGCCTGCTGCTGACCCTCAGGTACAGCCTCATCCCCTCCTAAACCAAGACTCTTAACTCTCATACCGGGACCCTCATCCCCCGCAGCAAGACCCTCATCCCCTGCAGCAAGACCCTCGTCCCCTGCAGTAGGACCATCGTCCTCGCTCTTACTATCGAAATCTGAACTCTTCTCTACCTCCCCATCTTCCTCCTCCTCACTATTAGTATCTAATATGAGCTCAGACGTACCTCTATACCTCTTCCAGACTGGAAGGGTCGATGATGGTGAACTTTCGCAAGAGGACCTAAACCTCGTACGAAACGCTAAATCAGACATAGCTGCCACCTCTGCTATATTGGCAGAGAGGCTGGTGACATCGCAGGCGGAACACGCACGGCCATACGTGCGGTCCTACGGAGAGATGGGACCGAAGCGGGTGTAGTATGGGTAAGTGGGTGATCTGGTGAAAGTGGTGTGGTGGAATCCAATGACGTGGATCTCGCATCGGAGGTGTCAGAACTCTCTGACTCCTCATAATGACATGCAGGTGGTGTACTATCAAGGAGTGAAGTGGGTGATGCTGCAGTGTGGGGTGACTCAGGTGTCTCAGTCTCCAGGTCCTTTAAAGGTTCGGACTCAGTGTCCGTCTCAAATAAATAAGCCTGCCTAATAGCCTCATAAGGATCCTCCTGCAATGGTACGGGCACTCGGGAGCTCTGAGCTCCGTCAGCCTAGGTGGAAATCTCTGGGTCAACCAACATTGAGATAGACATCCTGTGATAACACGATAAAAGGGTGTAAAATATTATTATCTAAATTATCAACATCATTATGCTCACATATACAAATCATTATAGCGTTTGAAATTAGACCGTTCAGTAAAACATAATAAATAATTAATATATAATATAATATATATATAATTATAATATATATATATATATATATATATATATATATATATATATATATATATATATATCCTCATATATATTAAATATATCGGGAAGAATACAAACAATAATTAAACACCGACCAGGTTCGATACCGAACGGGCACAACTGGACATCACATAAAGCACATAATCCATAAAATGCATATCCTCAATTCACGTCGCTACTTGCGACATTTCCACTAAAACTCTCAAGGCAACATGCACTACACTAAGGCAAGCACGACCAACATCAATCCATCAACATCGCTACGCGTGATAATTTTACCCAAATTCTCAAGGCATCGCACGCTACTACTACTAAGGCAACATGGCAATTCTAAAATCAATATGATCTCAACTCAACACTCGCAAGTGTTCTTATCATTTTACATCCTATCATTTTCAAGTGGTCTTATTACTCACACTTCCCTTCCCTCCTCCAACATAACTTTAGAAAACTAACTCCATCATTTCATAGTCCTTCTTGAATTAAGCATAGTTGATCAAGCTATGCGTAATTTAGGAAATATCATGAACTGCTCGAGCTAGTTGACTTCCGTCATGTTCGAGGTTTTACTAAAAATAGACTTTACTTTGGTTATAGTTGCATTTTTATTTTATTTTATTAAAACCATCATTCTCGATAACCTGGCTCTTGATACCAATCTGTCACACCCCGTCAGTGGCGAAAACACGGGATGCGACGATACTGTTCATCGCACAAGATACAAGATCATACACTTCACAAATTTACAGAAACAGAACTTAAGGAATTTGGATTTACATAAATTTTACAATTTGAGGCTTGGCAGTAAAATGAATAAATCCCATCTTGACCCAATCCCCTTGGGTAAACATCTTTGCTCTTCCAATATCACTCACATACCTTGAATTAACACACCTGAAAATGATACTCGAAAACGTCAACAATAATGTTGGTGACCTCGTAGGTTTGACCTTAAACCAAAAGTTGTGCCAATATCTCATAACAATTTGGAAAATTATGCTATATGACAGTGAATATATGCAGATTAAATCATAACCCATGACTTAGCATCCCCGCTAATCATGTACCAAGACCTAGCATCCCCGTTAGTCTTATCACCAGCGTGTACCAACGCTCTTAGGGTCGCAATCCCGATGACATACCACACCTAAAGCCTACCAGATGGAGCTATATTTAGGGTGAAGAATCACACAGAAAGATCACACAGCATAACGTTCCAACACATAATATTCACAAATCAGTCATAAGCACATAGATTGTCCCAAAACAAAACCATGTTTCGCACAGATCAGAAAATCAGTTCAAAACACATTGAGTATCATTTTTCCCTAACGGAAAAGATTTAAAAAGTGGGGCTACGAGAACTCACCTCAATAGCAAATAACGCAAACTTCACAAATAATCTCAACGCAAGCGCACAGCAGTACCCGACCACGACCTAATCATTTTACGATACTTTATTAATATTTGTACAAATTTGTCTTATTGTATAAGCGTTCGTCTTTACTCATACCAAAATTCTCAATCCCGATACAAAACCTATTTCCTTATCACAAAACCTTTACTCTTTATCTCAAAAACCGTTATCTTTTACCAAAACCATTATCTCATAACGTAACTTTTATCCAAAGACATGATTGTGTGGTAATTTCGAAAAACGACTCAATGCACTTGGGCTAAGTGCAACCTCGACACCGAATACTCAACACATAGTAAATGATGAAAACGAAATAATCCCACCAAACGGTATAAGAAAATATGACGAGAGATAAGTGGGAGTTCAAAGATTGAAAATAAACGAATAGATATTTTCGCATCGATAGATCGGTATACGGTACGGGACCGGTACCATGATTCGAGTAAAAAAAAAATCGGGACCACTAATTCGGTACGGGACCGGTACCAAATCGGGAAATTACCGAAAAAAACGGGAAAAACCATCGATTTCCCGGTACCGGTACCGTACCGGTACCGGTACCCGAATCCCGTTCGGTACGGTACCGGTACCACTAATTTATGCTCGGGAAAAAATCGGTACCACCAAATCGGTACGGGTTCGGTACCGGTTCGGTACCGTGCTCATCCCTAGACCAAACGTCCAAGAAAGTCTGAGGGAATGAGAGATAAGTGGGAGTTATATGATTGAAAATAATCGAATTAGATATTTTCGCATCGATAAATTGTACATTTATATATTTATATTTTATACTATATATTTATAATATATATTATAGTAGTATATATATATTATATATATATATATATATATATATTATTATATATACTATATAGATTTATTGTGGGAATGTGATTTGATTGATTACATAAATTTATATGCAACAATGTAGAGAAGAAACAACAAGGACTTAAGATGTATATATTAGGTTGCTTATATGTATAGCTAGGTTTTATTGTAAAACCCTAGCCTCTCTAGTTTATAAGAGATGGCAGGAACATCTGGTTTAGGTATCATCAAGAAAGGGTGTGTGTATCTGTGTGTTTAATGAGAGTCTAGACACACAAAAAAAACGTGTGTAGACATATAGTTAGATAGTTAATAGATAGTTATAGACGTCTATGTATTAGCCTCAAGAATCATTTGATTCCTGTTATTGTTGAGTAACCGTTCTATGATTTGATCACATAAAATTAGGGTTGTGTTGAATAAATGAAACCTCCTGTTTGTTAACATTGATGGTCTTATTTCTTATTCCGCTGCTGTATATTCATGTTTTCGTTATCCTAGATGGTGCTTAGATCAGGGAATCAAAATTGGTATCAGAGCGGGTTGCCTCCTGATATCTTGGATGTTACCATGGTGTATTTGAAGTCGATTTATTATGTGAGAAGTCGAAGTTATCTGTTTGGGGGGGGGTCTAGGATCGATTTATGGTGTTTTTAGGTAAGTTTTTGCGACACTTTAAAGGTTGTCTTTTAAAAAATAAGTGTTCGTGTTTGTTTTGGGGAAATGAAGCGAGATAATTAAGAAACCCCCTCCCCATAATTCTGCTCGGTTTAAATATATGGCTGCCATAGTAATCAGTTTTAGTGACTGAAAAAAGGGTCACAAAAGGGCGTCGTCATGGAACAGGTTGTTGGCTCAAGAGAAAAAGAGTTTGTTGTTTCAGTGGTAAAAGGAGCAGTATCGAATTGAAGGTTCAAGGTTTATAACAGTCATGGTATTTAATTCTGAGTTCCTTTTTGTTTAATAAACAGTTCATATTGGTGACGTGATCATTAGGAGCAGCTATTTATACTTGTGTGTTAATCATTGGCATAAGCTGAGAATAGCATGTGTTTTTCAGAGGTTAAGGGTTTTTGGGTTTGTTGGGGTTGTTGATGCTTCAAAGGTATTGATATTGTTATGGAAGTTTAGATTAAGACTTGTGCTACATTATTTATATTATTACTGCTGGTATACAATTGGTCACTACTTACCATCAAGAGTTAGTGCTGCGTGATTGATGTTTCATGATTGGACATTGCTGCGTGGTTGTTAGCAGTTGGTACTGTTGTTTGATTATTAATACGTCTATGTTTGCGTTAGTTACTGCTGCTTAAAGGTTAGTACTGTTCGATATAATATTTTAGTACTGCTAGCACACAGTGGCAGAGTAGTAACAGCCTTGTGACAGAAATGAGTTGGCTTGACCGACATGGGCTGTTCAAGTGTCACATGGGCAAAATATAATTGGTTGAGATTACAGCAGCAGCTTGGGATTAGCTTTGTATATGTGCGTATAAAAATTTTAGTGCTGCGGGGGGGGGGGGGGGGGGGGGGGGGGCCCCCCAGGGGGTGGGGGGGGGGGGATAGACTATATGATCAAAACCTGTTGAGCTAAGTTTAATACTGTTGGGATTACAAAGTGCACAACAGTAATTGGTTTGTACTGCTCGTTCATAAACTTAGTACTTGTGGTTAATACTGCTACTCTTAACAGTTAGTACTGCTCGTCATTCTATGTTAATACTACTTGCTTCGTTCTCGAGTAATTTTTAATACATGCAGTTCGTCTGAGAAAAGCACTTAATACTGTTAGTGTTACCCGATATCAGACAGTTCATGTTTTTGGTTCTCGACAGGTTTGTGGTTGTTTCTACTGCTAGCTTTGTCCGATGTTGGACAACAGACGCGTTTGGGTCTTGAATGATGATAAAGTATATGGTTTGTTTTGGAGAGTATTATAAAGACATTTGATGCAATGGCTTTTTAATCAATTATGTGGGGACAGTGTACCCTTTTTGTTCGCTAGATCGCCGAGTGTAGGCAACTGGTACAAACAAGGACTACAGAAGATCGCCGGACTGAGGCAAACAGTCAATAAGAGAGGATGATGTTATTGACTTTTGTTGTTTTCATTAATTAGTTACTATTTGAAGCCAACACGGATGCATTTGGATCTTGAACAGTTATGAAATTATGGCTCATTTTTGGTGATTATTTTGAAGAAGATTGGTTATTACTTATATGATGTTGTGGTTGATTTTCACAGGTGCGTGTCTTATTATATCTCAAATGGCTTACAACATTTTGAGGTAACTTGTTTGTGCTTAAATGGTGTTGACGAAGACTTGATGAATCTAGCAAAGGTGTACGATCTACCTTATGATGCTTACTACGTACATTTGCTATCACTTTAAGGAGTTACGTTGTTGTGCTCAGTGTCTCATATAGAAGATGAGGATTTTGTCAAGAGATTACGATCTACTTATATTTTGGTCTTGGTATAAGTTCGACGTCACGTGGATCGTGCAAGACATAAGACACAAGCTTGAGAGATTCTACTTTTTTAACATATGGGTTATACTCATTTTTCTTCATCAATAATTACTACTTGGATCCTACTGAGTTTAAGATTCAAGAGATGGTTAATATACTTTTCAGGGGAAGCTTATTGTTCACATATTTAACCATCTACATGCACCACTTGAGGGGAAGTGTTCACAGGTTGCTTATCTACACAAGACCCCTATTGGATGATTACAAAAAGGGGAAGAAGATTCATGATTTGCAGCTTATTATTATGGTGGCATGTTCAATGAGATCTTAAGTGAAGGGGAAGCATTGTTTCTTTCATAAAGATTGTTTTGTAATATCAAATAGGGGAAGATTGTTGGGAATTCTGATTTGATGATTACAATATCATTTTATTGCAACAAGAAGAAGAAAGATACACAAGGACTTAAGATGTAATATTAGGTTAGCTTAATTATGTAAGCTAGGTTTTTATTGTAAACACTAGCCTTCTATATTGATAAAGAGAGGCAGGACGTCTGGTTTAGGTATTCAATCCAAGAAAGGTGGGTATTCCTTGTATGTTCAATGAGGTCTTGACCCCACACAAAAAACGTGTGTAAGACATATTGTTAGATAGTTATTAGATTATTAATAGACGTCTATGTAGTTGCCTCAAGAATTCATTTTGATTTCATGATATTATTGAGTATCCGTTCTATGATTTGTTCACATAGAATTGGGCTGTGTTGATATAAAGAAAACCTTGTTGTTAACATTGCTGTTCTTATTCTTATTCCGCTGCATATATTCAATGTTTTCGTTATCCTAGATGTGCTTAGATCTGGTTTCACATATATATATATATATATTTATATATATATATATATATATATATATATATATATATATATAGTAATAATTTATTATTTTTGTCTCTTTAACGAGCTTAATGAGGTAGTATAAAATCTTTATCATCTTCGTATGTCCATATTCAATCGTTTACCCCCTCAGTGTTTCAACATTTACATAATATATTACCCCTTCTTTACCGATAGTCGAGTTGACACAAATTATTATTCTACAATATCCCAAAAACTCTAAACAAAATGCCAAAAGCTCATAATTTCAACGCGCTTATCCAAACGTGACCAAAATCGCCCAATTTAAATCATTTACCCACTTCTGTGATTATTAAAATCCATATGTTCATTCTTAGCATTCAAACCATTTATTTTTTTCCTTTGGGCCCGAAACCCCAAGCTAGCTCATTAACTCTTGTTAAGTCCAACATAGTCATTTCATACCAAATTCGAGTCCAAACGTCTATTTTCTAGTCATTGGGCCTTATGGTCCATTAAAATTTTTAGTTTAGCTCGATAATTAAACAAGGTTCATAAAACCCAAAATCTAATATTTATAAATACAAGCCCAATCCGACATAAAAGCCCAATATCAATATATATATATTAAAGCTCATTATAAACCGAAGCCAATAGGCCGAATTTAAATAAGTATCATTTTTCAAGATTAGCATTGTATATAGTTAGGGCTTGTTTAAAATTCATTTGTTATTTTAGGGTATGTAGGTTTCGTGTCTTTAATGATCTAGACCGCTTAGCTCGAGGGCATTGTTATCCTAGTAAGATATAAGCAAGATCATATTTTAATCGCTTATACATGTATTGATGTTTTGAGTTCGTGCCTATTGTGTGCCTATATGCGAACAATGTGGAGTAACGATTAACTCGACCTAAATATAAAATCCTAAGAGTTAACCCAGATGCTCCTTAATTTGATTTTGATCAACCAAACAAGTCGAGAAATACATATGAATTATGTATCTCGATATTTGTTTATGAGATCATTTTGCATGTATTTGGAAACTTTTTAGATTGGATTAACAATGCATAACAACATATTTATTATGTTCCTAACGTGAGTGATTTGAAAATAAAATTGGGGTTTTGTTCAAAATCAATTTTTCATTTAATCTTACTAATGTATGAAAATCCTATGTCTACGGGAAGCATAATAGTTATACATTATATCCTAGTACTCTTAATTGCACAAAATTGAAAGAAAAATCAAAAATCCCCAATTTTGATTTTTGGTGTTCATCATGAACCCTAGACTCAAATTAAAAGAAAATAGATGAAATGACTTACAATTGATGATCTTTGTGATATTAGGATTGATTATTAGTTTTGATTTGATCTTCAATTGAAGTTTTAATGATTGATTTTGAGTTTTGGTATGTTTTGGGTCGTGTTTGTCGCACCAGCAGGTAAGGGAGTGTTTGTTTTTGTGTTTTGAGAAAACTTTTGGTTAAGTGTCCAAAATATGGTCTGTTGATGGCGGTCCCGTATCTCCTGGCGGTCCCAAATATATTGGGGGCCGCCCTCAGGCAGTAATTTTGAACTTATTTTTGACAAAAAATTCACGAAGAGGAGTGACAATTTAATTTGCATTTCGCGAATTAAACATGCTTAAAGTACTTCGGATGGGGGGGGGAAGGGGGGGTTTTTTTTTTTAAGTTGTCACGCAAAGAATGGAACACGGACTAGAATTGATACTGAAGAATGAGAAAGCGTAATTATATGATTTCATGGAATGGTTCCACTCATTACTAAACCTAAAGACGTAGATAGTTTTAAACGATTCACGTTTAAGAGGTTTTAGTGAGAATGTCGGCATTGTGGCGTCGGAAGGAACTTTTTGTTTGAGGACATGTCCTTTTTGGACATTATCTTCGGAGGAAAGTGTGGTGACGAATTTTTGATGTGTTTGGTACAGTGAATGTTTCTTGAACCGGTTTGTGGCATAGGTTCAATCGCGCCCTTTGTTGTCGGATACCATGTTGAGGAAACGTCAGCGAGTCGTACGTCCGTAGACGGTGAAGCTGTGTTTATCCCATAGTGAGTGTTGACCATGCCTTTCTGGCACTTAGTTATTCAGGCCTTCAGGTAGTGGAGTATAGCAAAGTGGCGGTTTGTTTCTTCGAGACCATAGAACGTTATTGCTTATACATTCCTAACGAACGTACAAATTTACAGCTTGTCCATAGTGCTATTGCGGTCCACATTAATCTCTGCCACTGATTCTGTGTCGGCATATACTATGTTTCGTATGCCAGGTCCCCTTTGGATACTACAATTTATAGTGCGTAGTGCACTTTATGCGTATAGGAAGTTACGCTTTATCCGCTTCAATGCGAGAGGTTTTGGGAGCTCTTGGAAGCTGGGCACAAAGGCAAGATACTAAACATGATATCCGGGACCTACATGTTGTTTAGGTATAATATCAACTCTGTGTGTCTATTGCCTCGATACTTGGTTATGGTTACTGATCACACTCTTCGTCTTTGAGAGTTTAGTATCGGGGGACATGAGGGTTTTTTCAATTGGTTTAGGTCATCCTCAGGACCAAATTTCTTAAGAATTGTTTTATAAAAAATCTTTTATAAATCCGTTTATTTATCGTATAACTTGTTTTTACCGTAACTTTTTTGTTATTTATCCATTTTTCAATTTTCTTAGCTTTTTGGAATCATAAGGAGACGTACTATTTTATAAAAATATAAAGTGGACAGGTTGTATGTCGAATTAAAAAATAAAGTTAGGATGTCTTTCTTGATTCCATATGTAAACTTTGATTCTATAACTTTCAACTTTGTATTTTACCATAAGTCTTTTATACTATATATATTTTATATGCCCTACATATAATAAATTCCATTAGTCCATCATTGTCCTCATATGTCCAAATTACCAAGATTAACAAGTTTATCAAGTTGATCTGGTTTTTCGAAATCAATGAATCCCGGAGGTTGTGCCACGTATACCTCCTCATTGATAAAACCGTTCAGGAATGCACTTTTTACATCCATTTGGAATAATTTAAAATCTAAGGCGCAAGCATAAGCTAATAATATCCTAATAGACTCAAGTCTAGCAACCGGGGCATAAGTTTCATCATAATCGATGCCCTCTTGTTGGTTGTATCCTTGAGCAACTAATCTAGCCTTATTTCGAGAAACAACACCGTTCTCGTCTAACTTATTTCTAAACACCCACTTAGTTCCTATAATTGTCATATTCTTAGGTTGTGGAACTAACTCCCAAACGTCGTTAGCAATGAATTGATTTAATTCTTCTTGCATGGCGACTATCCAACTTTCATCTCCTAAGGCTTCATTCACATTCTTAGGTTCTATGGTAGAGATAAAACAATAAAAGTTACTTTGGTTTTGGGCTTGTGATCTAAGGGTTCTTTGGTTGAGGTTTCCTATGACATTTTCTAGGGGATGGTTCCTAGATTCCTTAATATTGACTATTTCGTCAATCTCTAAAGTTTCATCCTCAACAACATTTTCTAGGTTTTTCTTTTCGATTTCCCTAATAGCTTCTTCTTCATCTAAGTCATCGTCCACCAAGGGTGATGTCTTAGAGGGTGGAGGAGTTTCATCGAATGTCACGTTGAGTGATTCTTCGATTTTCCTAGTGTGTTTATTAAGAATGATATAGGCTTTACTATTTTGGGAGTAACCTAGAAAGACACCTTCGTAAGACTTTGGGTCAAACTTGGTAAGGTAGTCTTTAGTGTTTAGAATGAAGCACTTGCTTCCAAACACTCTAAAATAGTCAAGAGTAGGTTTCCTACCTCTCAAGATTTCATAAGGTGTTTTTCCTAGGATGGTTCTAATTAGGATTCGGTTGAGAATATATGTTGAAGTATCTACGGCGTTACACCAAAACTTTTGTGGTAACGATTGCTCGTTCAACATTGTTCTACTCATTTCTTGAAGTGTCCTATTTTTCCTTTCAACCACGCCATTTGATTGAGGAGTGCGTGGAGCCGAGAAGTTGTGAGTAATACCATTGGCATTACAAAACTCTCCAAATTGCACTTCATTATCAAATTCTCTACCGTGGTCGGTTCTTATTGACACTATTGTACATCCTAATTGATTTTGGATTTTCTTACTAAATATTTCGAATTGATCGAAAGCTTCGGTTTTATTCTTAAGAAATCTAGTCCAAGTATACCTAGAGTAGTCATCTACTATGACTAGGGTGTAACGATTTCCTCCGTAGCTCCGTACGGCGGATGGACCAAAAAGATCCATATGGAGAAGTTCTAAGCATTTAGTCGTTGAGACTACATTCTTAGCTTTGTGACTAGCGTGAGCTTGTTTTCCAATTTTGCAAGCATCACAAAAATGTTGATCAAACTTAAGCTTAGGTAGGTTCCTAACTAATTCCTTAGAAGCTAACGATTGAATGAGACGCATATTTGCGTGACCTAATCTCCTATGCCACAAAGTGGAATTATCATCAATCGTTGCTAGACAAATTTGATCCTTAGGCTTATTTCCTAATTTCATCACATATAAGCCTTTCTTCCTAATACCTCTACCTATCACTTTACCGTCCTTAGTGATTTCACTATCATGTTCAGAAAAAGTTACTCTACACTTATTATCACATATTTGTCCTATACTTAGCAAGTTGAATCCTAGATTATCAACATGTTCTACATTATCTATTTTAAGAGAGTCATTAGAAATCGTACCTTTGCCAATGATGTTACCGCGAAGATTACTACCAAAAATAACGTTACCTCCATTGTATGCCTTGTAAGTGGAGAAGAGCTTTCGGTTGCCCGTCATATGTTTGGAACATCCGCTATCCTTGATCCATTCGTCGGGCTCCAAATTGACTCCAAGGCATATCTATTTATATAAGATAATAACTTAAACATTTGGTCCCCAATATCTCATGGGTCCAAAGTTGTTAGTTCCAAACATCCCTTGCATTTGATGCAATTATTTGGGATGTGAGAATGGAAGACACATTTCCCATGGCATGTAACTTTGATGTGGAAAGTTGTTCCAAGTTACGGGAAATCCATAGGGTTGGTTTTGTCGACCAACATGTCTTTTAGGTTGTGGTGTTTTAGAACGAGAATAATTATTATTGACTCTTCTAGGAGGTGAAGTTTTAGATCTAAAATTAGGTTTCGAAAATCCAACTCCGGGTTTTGACAATGGCTTATAGAATTGTTTAACTTCATTGTCACTAGCAATGGGAACTTTGACTTTCTTTACAATTATGTGTTTTGGTCTAGGACCCAAAATGAATTTTTGAAAAGTCATAGTTTCTCAGATCCAGGTGTAACTGGGGGCGGTCCCATATTTATTTTGGGGGCCAACAGATCATTAAGGGGGCCGCCTATAATTATGGGACCTCCATCAGAACACGTCTTTTTTTGAGCTTTAGTAGGCAACTTGAATGCGTGTCGATCATCCACTATTCACGAGAGAAAAGCAGTTACAGAGCAAACATCTTCTATGGTACAAATAAATTTGTAGCATGATATTTTCTTTGCCTTACCTAACCCATGCCTGCAAGATTATTTGCTTTTGAAATGAACTCAATTTCACGATGTCGATGATGGACACAATGTCATTCTTATTAGGATTACAAGTTTCTCAAATCCAGAGGCATCTTTATTCTAACCATCCAAATATGCTCAGGAAATCTTGAAAAAAGTTTGGTTTTGACTCCTGCTCTACACCCATGACACTCACATTGGCGGAGCCGTTACTCCAACTTGATGAAGATAAGGGAGGGAAGCTAATTGATCCTACACGATTTCGTGGTGAGGTTGGCTCCTTATGTATCTTAGTGCGTATAGGGACTATGACATAGTATGCTTTGATTGATATGTTGTGCAAAACGGATACCAGGCTAAGCCTACTGAAATTACACTCACTGCTATAAAAGCGGATCTTTGTCGATACCTTAAAGGAACATTTAACATGTGGTCTGTGCGTATTCCGAATGGACTCCGGCCTTTTGAACTAAAATTTTTGCAGATGATGATTATGCAGGGATTGTCATGACACACGAGATAGTACTTCTAGGTTCAGACTCAATTTCTTGGGACATCGACTGGTTAGCTGTCCAATCCAAATAGCAAGGACAAAGTACTGCCATATCCCACTACGAGCTGAAATACAGTCGCCCTATCAGGATGCTTGTGCTCAAATGTCTCTGGATGCGGTTCTCAAACTGGAGACTTATGGATTTGCGTTCCAACAAAATTCCGATGTTTGTGACAATCAAAGTGCTATTGCTCTATGGGTGTAATAGTGTTCAAACATCGCCGTTCCAAGCACATTGTATCCGTTACCACTTTCTCAAAGAGCAGTTGAAAGGGGAAAGTGTTGAGTTGTATTTCGTGGGAGACAAATACATCAGGATGACATTTTTACGAGGAAGGCCATGATTACGAGAGAGCGCGTGTTCGAACTCTACTTCCATACTTGAGTTAAACAACTTAATGTCACCAGAAACTCTTATGAAGGAACTACAGGATGAGTTGTTCTCCGGGTAAACCAAGTGTTTCATCATTTGTATTATTGTGATATATTTAAAAAAAAAATCATTAGTTTTATTAGTATGGCTTGCAGGTTATTTCAGAAGTACCCGGTCTTAGCAGAATTTAATGTTTATACGTATTCTAGTGCATTTTATTTCTTCACAGAGCAAGAAAGTTAGTCTAAGCCCGAACTCATTTTTCTCATAACAACTTGTTTATCAACATGTTGGGTTAACCAAATACAAACATTGACACTGGTCATAGTATGTGGATGAGAATCATATTTAGCCACTAACAGTTTGCAGGTCAAATGGAACACACTGTTGCTGATCTATTGGAGAAAGATGAAATAACCAACGTTACTAAGTTCAGACAGATTGAGTCAATCATTCCTGTCTCGGTTTTTAAAGGTCTTGTTTCATGCTGCACTTCGCATATTTGTGCTATTTCTCTCTATCATACGTGAGGGGGAGATTGATAATTTTTAGTACATTTAGATCAAAACCATAGTTCACAAGTTGTTCTACTTTTTTTAGGGGAGAGGAGAGAATGTGACTTAAACATGTAAAGACGGAATATTTTAATGATTCGATTGATTCGGTTAATAATGCTAGTCTATGCTTGCATGTGCTAAACATCTATTCGATTATCGGCGCCCTGTGTAGGGGGAGCATAGTGGTTTAATATGATCAGAAAATGTCAAACGGTACCAGTTTGTGTTAATACACAAGTATCTGCATATAATGACAAGAAGTCTTTTGTTTCATGTTCGTGAAAGTGATCTGTATTGGGAATGTGAGGAGAAGAGAATGTATAATCAGTGTGACCACCAGGGTATTCTGTTACTGGAATGCTATGCTGGTTTCTGGACTGCCCCACTTAGTGAGTGCGATTTCCATAAATGTACTATGTACAAGTTTGGATTTCCCAAGGCACTTCATATCTTTCGGTGTTATTTCATAACAATCAGAGCATGTTGATTTAAACTTTAGTTTGTGCCCTCGAAACAAATCTTTATAAGCACATCGAATGTTGTTTAAATCATTTTTGCACAGGCCTTTACGACTTAATTGTATTAAGAAGTAAAACGCTGAAAAAGGAATTGTACGGTATAGTCAGCAGATAGTAACTGTACTGACTCACTCTTTACCATTCTATTAGTAGAAATACTTATAGTGTGTTAGTCTTCGGACATCTGGTCTAGAGAACGGCGAACATTAGGGAATCTGATACTTAGGTATTAGAGGAACTAGCTTGTCACGTGCCGGAAAACCTGTCAAGAAGGTTCTTTTAATGAATCTATCTGATCACAGGTGCAGTATTCATACTGTAATCATTGATCCTCACGGAATCAGAGGTTAATGTAACCGACCAGATTGAGTATCGTCTATACTTGATCCCTTCAAAATATAAAACCCTTCTTGTGTTCACAAAATGATTTTCTAGAACACATCAAGTGGATTTTTACATAACAAAATGTTTTTTGTTGGTGACTAAATTGTTATATCATGGCGAATGACGACTCAAAGTTTCCGATGCAAGACACATGCTCATATCCATACCACAGTATCTGAAGTAATCAAGAAAGTTTTCATACAAGGCTTCCGCACAATCTCTGAGAATCAATGTCTTCTTCAAATTCTAAAAGTTACAATGATTGGAAGAAGAGACATCATCAAAGCTTTCAAAGATTCCAACAGATATGAGCATGTGAGACTAAAGATCAGCGTATGGCAAAGTCTAAGTGAAAGGAGATCACAAAGTAATTCAAAGAAGTAAAGCTTAAACAAGTCAAAGATCAAGATCAAGTCATCACATCAAATTCTGAAGATCATGATCAAGGTGTTAAAGATTGAATTACCAAAGCACAACAAGTGAAGTACCCCATCAACATCGAGCTAAAGAGACAAGGTCGAGTGAACTTCTCATGACCTCATCTAGGGGGAGATTGTTAGGATCACATAAATGGACCCAAACAAAGAAGCTTCGGTCACTCGAAGTTACAAGACAAAAGTCTAGCTCGAAAGACTATGTTATTTAATGTTTATTATGTATAAGGGCCAAGATGTAAAAAGCCCAAAAAGAAAGCCCTCAAAGGCAAATCCTTATTAGTATAAATACACCTAGTTTAGTCAAAATTAGGTTAGCTACTTCATTATTATTTTTCATCTTAAGGGTTTTGTAGCAACTCTTAGTTTTTCTATTTTCAATCAAAAGTCTTTAATGTTTAATCTTTCATTGCCATTGATCTTGTGATTTCATCCATGGAATGATCTAGGGATCCTACATTTATACTCCTATATTATTTAGTGAAGTGTGCAATTCAAGACATAAATGTTAAGAGTATAAACGTCATTACACAATAATTTTAATGTGCAAATTAAGTGGTGAAGTGTGCAAATCACCCCCCTTATGATTTAGTGATTAGTGACACGTAAAAAGTGTCAGTTTGTAGTAAAAAAAACTCTCTTTATCTTATTATTATTGTTCATCTTTACATTTTAAAATGTATCAAAATGATTGATCACGATTGAGAATATATTGAGATGCTGATCGAGTAAACGAACCATAATACTCTTACTTGTATGACGCTATGATACCATATTAGATAATGAATACTTCGTGAGAGGTTTTATATTATTAATATGTATTTATAGGACAAGATAGAAGATACTAGAAACTCTAAAACCCTAATGAACCCAACCCACATTCGGGCTTGAGCCATTATATACTCTAATACTCCCTCCCAATTCGAGCGGCGAAATCGCGAAAACTCGGATTGGATGAGAAAACTAAATAAACATTAAATAATAAAATTTTTGTTGATGAAGACCTTCGACAGCAAACGGGGACAAATCTTTATCTGCAGCAACAAAAGCAAAACAAAGCGGTAGCAAAGCAATAGCAGTAAAGCAAATAATAAATTTTGATGATGACATCCGACAGCAAGCAAAGATTTTGATGATGACATCCGACAGCAAGCCGAGATTAATCTTTATCATGCAGTAACATCAAAAGAAAAGAAACAAAACATATATGTTTTGTTTTGTTTTGAAAAAAGAGATAAATAGTAACAACTAGGGTTTGATTGGGTGGTATAAAAGAGGCGGCTAAACTTAGCCACCTAGGTTGGATCAGACCGGCTCTGATACCATGTTAGACAATGAAAACCTTATGAGAGGTTTTATATTATTGATATATATATATATATTTATAAGACAAGATAAAAGATAGTAGAATCTCTAAAACCCTAATGGACCCAACTTACATTCGGGCTTGGGCCATTATATACTCTAATAAATATTTGTACCAAGCAAAAAAAATTATTATGTGCATTTTAACAAAGTTAAAGAAAACTCAAAACAAAATTTTTTTGAGCAAGAGCAATGATAGACGAACCTAAAAAATATGCTTAAACACGTCTATAAATTTTGTAAGATTGTGATCTTTAAAAGAAATTTACGCCAGAAAGATTCTTTAGATTAACAACCGCGTGTCTAAACCATCCTTACAGCAATGCATATTGTCACAATGTGTTTCGCCTAAAGCCATATCAAGAATAATAAATCTAAGAGTATCTATTTTAGTCAATCAACTTTTATAAAGTTTTAAACCGAATTATATAAAACATATAATTTATCTATCTATATATATAATAAAAGAAGCTTTTTTGAAACTTAACACCTCATTTAATATATGCCACGTCATTTAAGCCACGTCACTTATTCCACGTATGTTGCGTTTCTCCCTGCCTTTTTCTTTGCAAGGTTTGACTTCCACCCTCTCAATCACAACTTATCTCTGTTCAATTCAATGTCTGTTTCCAAATTTAAAACTTTGAAAAATACACCGATTGAAAACACTTTCAATCAAAAGAATCAGATCTCATCCAAAAAAAAATTCATTGACTTTCCAATCTAGCCTATACAAGGTAATCGTTGATGTTATTTTCTTTATAATTTTGTTAGACCTAAATTTGATGTTGTGTTTTTCTTTGTGTACTGCACAGTATATCTTTAACTTTTACAATCCACAATCAATATGAAATCGATTTGTTTGAGGTATAATTCACAGTACACTTAAATTTAGGGATCTGGTTAGTATTTTTTTTCAGTAGTATAAATCACAATTATAATCAGTCATTGTTTATGTTTAATAATTCACATTGTATCTTCTTTAATTTTTTGATTGATTGTTTCTTAATTTGGGGCATGCATACATCTGTTATTGTTTATGGTTATCATGCTAAATGATTTGTTCATATGTCAGTTCTTTTAGGCGATTAACATTTGTTACCTACTATGATAGCTGTCCAATCTTCGTATAAAGTTGTAACAATTTCGTATACATGCCTTGATTGTATCACTCTTTATTTCCTTATACATGTATAACAACCTGCTATCTATTTTTGGTTTGTATATTTCTAATTATGTTTCAAGTTTTTTTCACTTGAAAATGTCCCACATGGTTAACAAAACTAACATGATCAAGGAGTTCACATGCTGGTAATTGTATTAGTTGAAATAGTTGGATGAACTTACCATTGTGGTCTGCTTTAGAATCTCCCCAGTGGTTCATGTTTGCTTAGATTACATTTGGTCATAACAGTTTATCGTCGTGGAGGTTAGTTCTATGTATTTGACTTCGGAGTGTATGCGTAACTATACTTTTGTAATTACATTGCTTCTTGTAGGATGTTGATCGTCTTGAGATAGCTACCACCCTAGGGATCGAGTGGATTTATAATTTTTCTTTAAGAAGTACGTCAATCTCGGCTTCCTTCCTATTAATTGGTTGAATGGGTTAACTTGGATTATGTTTCATCTCTAACGGGTCAAAAGAACGTTATATTGTCTTTATAAACAGTTTGAGTATGTTGAAAAATGTCCAAAAATGTTTTTAAGGTATATATAATTGTGAATAACATGCTATTTAGATAATGTAACAAGCTAATGAAAATACACTTTGGTTGACTTGTACCCAATCCATTTGGCCTGTTTGCCTTATTTTGGAGTTTTTTTTCATTTGAGAGTTTTGGGATATGATAACCTTAATCCACAGATTCATGAATTTTTTGAATAATGTCATTCACATGTCACCTATTCCTTCATACTATATCGTATAGATCCACTAAACTCAGCCACAATAGGCTTGCCCTAATTCATACTATGTCTCTTCATAAAGGTTTATTAACAAAATACTTTTTGATTTTTGAAGTTAGTTTGGGAAGGACTTGGAACCGGAGGAGGTGAAGCTGTTGGAAACTAGAACAGGTATCATGATATAGATCAACTATTTGTTCATGTGTTTGATTATGGATAAATATGCTCATGTTGGTTGTTATTTTTCTTCCGGCATTCTACTTGTAGACTACAATACCTACAATGGCCATTATGATTTTTTGCTTTTTGGTTTATGGGATTATTCAAAAATCGGGTTTTTATGCAGTTTTGTTTAGTCTTTTAAGTTAAAACCTTTTTATTCTCAGAAAAGTTAATGATTATGCCAATTGTTGATCCTTTAAAACGACCCCTTTAACTACTACATACCTAACAAAATAATTTTTACATCTTTTTTGTTGAAGTATGGCGAGTAACATAAAAAGTCCTTCTTGGTGTAGGGGTGGCCATTATGTACCTCACCACACGGATATAATTATGTATGTTGTTTCTACATTCTTATTAGTTTCTCATTCTTTAGATACCTTTTTTTTATAATCATCACAGAATGTATAAAATCGGTTTATATGGTTTTGTCATGCTTGGAACAATAGATTCTTCAACTCCCTCTATATAAACAAGCTTGTGCCTAGCCATATATAGCCCGAAAAGGCATGGCTCGGAAATGCACTCGCCTAGGTGCGCTTAAGGCCAAACTCTAAAGTAACCTTTTTTTAATATTTCCCATAAGCCTGGTCTTAGGCACATTTAAGTCAAAACTCAAACAAAGCCTGCATATGTGGGTCAGTTAAAAAAAGCCCGAACGCTCGGTTTTAGGCCAAGAAATGGATTGTTTTACTCATTTAACTTGATAATTCTTTTTGTTTGAGGTGATATTTTAATAATAAGAACACGCAAAAAAGCGATAAGGGTCCATTTGAGTGCGCCTAATTAATCCCTCATTCTTTGCCAAGGACGAGGCTTGGTGCACATGAGTATGCTTGTAACAAGATTGTTCAACAAGGATGTCACTGCAAAGTTTTATTCATCAGCGTATGTTTGGGATATTGACATTACTTGTGATTATTCTCTCTTATACAGGTTACTTTTATTTTTTACTTACACTTGTCACTTAGTGCTAAAATGTGGCATATGAAAATTTGTTCTTTTGGTACTCATGTTTTCATTCACATTTTATAAAACATTGCACTATTGTTGCTTTGGCCATTTAACTTGCTACAATTATGCATGAAGTTATTGTGTAACTGCCACTGCAGGCAATATCATTTCCAGTGGAATCAAATGCTCTAAGGTCACTAGGAAATTTAAAACTGAAAGGTAATGCAATTTAAAACTACTACAGTAATTGTATGATCCCATTGAATTTATGCTTATGATCACCCCCCGTGAATTGATTTATGTTTATCGTTGCTCCCATATGAAAATGACATAACTAAGGTTGCTCGATAATGTAGGGACTTTTCAATAGAAATGTTGTGGCAACAAGCAAGTGGGTTGAACTCACTCTCTTTTTGTTCCTTTTTTTAAAGTTTGTAAATACTTTGTATTAATTAATACTTAGAAAAACTATTATTTGATCTTTCAACTTTCACTTGCAAGCATGTATTATAAGATTATCCATGTGAGCATGTGCCAATGAGTATGTAAGGCATGCATGCCTAACTATACTATAATATCTAATTAGCTTTGTATATGTTTTGCTGTATTTATATTTTGGTACACAAAATGTATCGACATACATGTGATATCTAAACGGAAAGGCTTAAAGGTTTGATGTATGCAAATGACCATAACAAATCAAACACTACGTTGAACGTTGTTTATCATTAAGTGCTACATAAATCCGAACCGACCGACATTGTTTATGTCTACTGTCTAATGAAAACTTTAGTTTTATGTTGGATTTTTATACGTCACTTATTTGTGTCGAGATACCCTTTCAATTGTTGTGCAAATGTTCATTATTGTTTGAAAATAAAGATTATTTGCTTCAACTATGTGAACAAGGATTGTAAACGTCATCCTCTTATGTTCTTTAACTGTTTAGGTCAATCTTTATTGGTTATTTCATATATTGTGTATATAAACAAGCATATATGCACTATTAATCAGATTAAAAAAGATTGGAAGATGAGTTCTTATGGAATGTGTATGAAAAAACGTGCTTTTACAAACAATTTCTATTTCATACCTTCTATAAGCCACCCGTGATTTATCACGGGTTTATAGGCTAGTACATAGTACAAGAAACCTTTTTCGAAACCGACTGTCGCCTAACCATGTTTACAGACATAATTCCCATAAAAGGCAAAAATGAATTTAAATGAAAGTTTGTTGGATGCAAGCTGGAGTTAACTATACTTGATATCTACCATTTTCAATATTGAATAATACTAGTACTTATTAACTAAAAAAATCATAATTAATAATGTAATAAAAATGATAAAATTATATGGTATATTGAAGTACGTACTAGAACTCCCCTAATCGTGTTTCGTGTGATTAATAATAAAGATTAGAAGATAAAACTCGATCAGCAGCAAAAGAAGGCATAATTAAAAAAGTATCTTGTTATCATTTCGATTATACGTTAAATATGATTTTGTGGTTCATCTTATATCCTTTAAATTAATAAACTTTTTAGATAGTAAACGTCCAAAAAAAACTTCTCAAATTTTTATCCGGTTTTCTAGTACATATTCAGATCGTTCTAAACATAAAAGAGTTTTTAGATGCATTAATTCTTGCCACGAAAAGAAACAAGACACAAAACTCTTTTAGGATTAGAGTTAGAAACAATTTGATATGATCATATGGCTAACATGTTTGATAAGCATGTGCTCAAATCTTCAAATTATCCTTCTCCAATACTTTCCAACTCAGTCACTCTACTTAAACATGCTATATATAGATTACACAATACTAAAATACGGAATATGAATTGTCTCATCGCATAGATCATTCTATATCTATAATTTATGTTATGCTTTGTATTATCTAGTTAAATGACTTGAAATTAATTTCGCATGCTTTTGCTTCTGTTGCTTAACTCTGAACTCTTCTGATTTGGTCATGTTAAAAACATTACGCTTAAGCACATTAATTTGATCATAATTTAACAAGTTGTAACCCGCAGTTAATTAGTCCTCTTGTAAAGTATATTTGAACATTACTTGAACATTTCAAAACAACATGAGATTTCACTCATGATCTACAAACCTATTATTTTTCAAGTTGTTTGGTTTACAGATTTAAAATGTTAACCTTCGTAGCATATGAGCCTTATGATTCTCTTATAGAAATACCATCACTTGAGTATTTCTCTTTCACAAGAAATATTCTTTATCAAATATCCATAATATTTGATTGTATTACTCATGGGATACACGTCTTGATTCCATCAAGACTCAAGATAGGCAAATTATTCTTAAGAACTATATACATTGATGCGGGTGTTGTAAAGGAAGCTTTGCAACATCCCATGCATTGTACCTAACTGTTGTAGTATAATATAGGTAAGACTGGATGATTGATCATTCTCTATGCGAATAGTGTAGACTCGTAAAGTATAAGGAATGATCTAAGAGAGGAGAGAAGATTAGATTTGGTGTTTTTATGATTTTTAGAAAACAAGTAAATATCGAGTTTTTGGAGATTTTGATTTTAAACTACTATTAACCTAAAGACAAGGAATATTAAATTGGTATAAACTTATATGATGAAAAACGTATTTACTTAGGGTGCACCAAATCTGTTATTACCGAGTTGTCCATAGCTAATCTGTCACGCCTTGATTAGTAAGTATGGATGATATGGTATATTGGTATATATTATTTATATGGTTAAAATGTATGCTTCTGGTGTATCGATGAGTGTATAGATATATGATAGGTTCACCTGTACACAAAGTTATATCGAAGGCGCTCCTGCAGTTACTGACCCTCTTGCCTCATCAAATACCTCTACCAGACACTAGTGATTCTGATGATGAAACACTGTTCGATCATGTTGACAGTAATGTGTTTGACACCCATAATGCTCCTGAAACCGCTTCAGAAGCATCTTCCTCCAACTCTGTCAATATCGATGTTACTCCCAACAACCAATTACTCATGTGCAAATGTGATCAAGCACATCCGTTTTAAAAACATTATTGGGGATAAAGATCGACCTGTCTTTACCAGGAAACAGCATGGAATACCGACGCGATGTTGTGTTTTCTTCAATGAATTCTTAACTCATGTTGAACCAATGGACTTACAAGCAAGCCTTAGAGCCTGTGCTTGATTGTGGCTATGCAGGAAGAAATTCATGAGTTTGAGGTCTAGATGTAGGGTACTTGTACCCTGTCAAGATATTATTCTTATCATCCCGCTTCCAAATGGATTTTCTAAATTAAGTTGATGAATAATGGAGAGTCTTGACGAACAAAGCTCGGTTAGTGGCGAAAGGTTTAATGTCAGGAAGCTGGTATTGACTTTGAAGAATCATTTGCTCCAGTTGCTAGATTAGAAGCGATCAGACTCTTCATTGCTCACGCAGCGAGTATGAACATGGTCATCTTCCAGATGGACGTGAAAACCGCCTTCCTCAACGGCGAACTGAATGAGGTTGTCTAGGTTAGTCAACAGAAGGATTTGTGATCGGAGGCATCCATCGCATGTGTACCGACTCAAGAAAGCTCTCTATGGACTAAAACAAGCTCCACGTGCATGGTATGACAAGCTATCAGCGTTTCTAATCAAGTCAGGATTTTTACAAAGGTGTGGCCGATCATAACACTCTTCAAAAAGAAAAACAGGCAAAACATCCTTTTACTGGTACCAAATATATGGAGATGATATTATCTTTGCCTTAACAACCCAAAGCCTGCAAATTATTTGCATTTGAAATGAACTCAACTTTAAGATGTCGATGATGGGGACAATATGTCATTCTTTTTAGGATTGCAGGTTCTCAAATACCAGAGGCATCTTTTATCAACAATCCAAATATGCTCAGGAAATCTGGAAACAGTTTGGTTTTGAATCTGCGACAACCATTGACACTCCAATGGCGGAGCGTTCCCAACCTTGATGAGATAAGGGAGAAGCTAATTGTATCCTACACGATTTCGTGTTATGGTTGGCTCCCTTATGTATCTTAGTGCATCTAGATGACATTAGATATTTTCTGTTTGTTATTTGTGCCGATTACCAGGCTAAGCCTATGAATGCACCTTACTGCTATAAATGCTGGATCTTTCGATACTAAAAGGAAACCATTCACATGGAGTCTGTGGTTCCGAAGGACTCCGGCTTTTGAACTAAAAGCTTTTGCAATGCTGATATGCAGGATGTCATGACACACGGAGAAGTACTTCTGGTTCGCTCTATTTCTTGGACATCGGCTTGGTAGCTTGGTCATTCCCAAAAGCAGAAAAGTAATGCCATCTCCACTACGGAAGCTGAAATAATGCCTATCCGGATGCTGGCTATATCCTCTGGATGCGATCTCAACTCCCAGACTATGGATTTGCGTTCAACAAAATTCCGATGTATTGTGACAATTAAAGTGCTATTGCTCTATGCTAGTAATAGTGTTCAACACTCGCGCTCCAAGCACATTGATATCCGTCACCACTTCATCAATGGAGCAGGTTGAAAGAAAGTTGTGAGTTTGTATTTCGTGGAGACAAAATACAACTGGTGACATTTTTACGAAGGCATTCGTGAGAGCGCTTCGCCACACTACTCCCACTGTTGGAGTTAAACAAATCGTCGCTACAGAGACTTGAAGGAAACTACAGGATGAGTCTGTCTCCGAGTAACCAAGTGTTTCACATTGTATAATTGTGAATATTTTATTAAAAAAAAAATCTTAGTGTAGTATGGCTTGCAGTTATTTCCGACTGTAACCCGGTCTTATCCCAGAGATTTAATGTACGTTTCAGTGCATTATTCTATACAGTCAAGATGTTGTCTAAGCCAAACTTTTTCTAATAACATTGGTTTCTATCAAACTTGTTGGGATGACCAAATCGACTATGACTTATGGTTCTTTAAATAGAACACGGGTATTGTTTGGGGGGAGATCAGTATACTAATAACAGGTTTTTACAGGTCAAATTGGGACACCACTGTTGCTGTTCTATTGGAGAAAGATTGAAAAAACCATACTGCTTTCACTTATGACCAGATTGCAGTATCTATTCCTGTTGTGTATTCTAAAGTCTTGTTTTCAATTACTCATTGATATTTGTGCTATTTCACCTCACCTCATACTTTTGAGGGGGGAGATTGATACATTTTATGTCCATTCTAGATCAAAACCTTTTCACCAAGTTTCATACTTTTGTCGGGGGAGAAAATGTGACATAAACATGTAAACGGATAATAATGATACGATTGATCTTAAAATGCTAAAGTCTATCCATGCATGTTGCTAAACTGACTTTACGATTATCGACGGCCATGTGTAGGGGGAGCTTAGGTTGTTAAAATATCAAAATGTCAAGATACCATAAAGTTTGTGTTATACACCCGTATCTTGATAAACTGGACAAAGAATCTTTTGTTCATGTTTTCATGAAAGTGATCTTATGGAATGCTGAGGAAAGAGATGTTGTACCACCAGGGTATTCGTATGAATGCTCATGCCTGGTCTTCGGACTGCGCCCACTAGTGAAGTGGATTTCCTTACAAGTACTCGTACAAGTTTGGATTTCCCAAGGCACTTCATATCTTTCGGGATATATTTCAAAACATCATCAGAGCATTCTGATTTAAACTTTCGTTTGTGCCCATATCAAATTTTATAAGCACATCGAATGTTTTCAATTCATTTTTGCCTCAGGCTTCTATGTACTTATTTGTATTAAGAAGTTAAACGCTGATAAAGGAATTATACGGTGATAGTCTAGCAGATATTAAACTGTACGGACTTCACTCTTTACCATTCTATTAGTAGAAATACTTATAGTGTGTTAGTCTTCGGACATCTGGTCTAGAGAACGGCGAACATTAGGGAATCTGATACTTAGGTATTAGAGGAACTAGCTTGTCACGTGCCGGAAAACCTGTCAAGAAGGTTCTTTGAATGAATCTTTCTGATCACAGGTGCAGTATTCATACTGTAATCATTGATCCTCACGGAATCAGAGTCCCCCCGGTTAATGTAACGACAAGATTGCAGATATCGTCTATACTCGGTCCCTTCAAAATATAAAACCTTTGTGTGTTCACAAAATGTTTTCTAGAACACATTAAGTGGATTTTACATAACAAAATGTTTTTGTTGGTGACTAAATTGTTATATCATTGGTGAATGACGGACTCAACGTTACCGATTGAAAGACATGTGCTCATATCCATACCCACGTATCTGAAGTAATCAAGAAAGCTCACTTTCAAATAGGTTCCGCTAATCTCTGAAAATCAATGTCTTCTTCAAATGCAAACAGTCAATGACGGGAAGAAGATAAATTCATCAAAGCTTTCAAAGATTTCCAAACAGATATGTAGCATGTGTGACTAAAGATCAGCGTTATGGCAATGTATAAAATGAAAGGTGATCACAAAGTAATTCAAAGAGATAAAGCTTAAACAAGTCAAGATCAAGATCAAGTTCATCACATCAAATTCTGAAGATCATGATCAAGGTGTTATAAGTTGAATTACGAAGCCAACAGTGAAGTACCCCATCAACAACGTGCTGAAGAGACAAGGAACGAGTGAGCTTCCTCTCATGACCTCATTAGGGGGGAAGATTGCTTGGACCCATAATGGACCCAAACAAAAGAAGCTTCGGTCACTCGAAGTACAAGAAAAGTCTAGCTCGAAAGACTATGTTATTTAATGTTTAATTTGTAATAAAAACAAATAAAAAAAAGGCCAAGATGTAAAAAGCCCAAATAGAAAGCCCTAAAAGGCAAATCCTTTTAGTATAAATAGACCTAGTTTAGTCAAAATTAGGTTAGCTACTTCATTATCATTTTTCATCTTAAGGGTTTGTAGCAACTCTAGTTTTCTTTCAATCCAAAGTTCTTTAATGTTTAATCTTTCATTTGCCATTGATCTTGTTTTCATCCATGGAATGATCTAGGGATCCTACAAAAAAGCTTATTCTGTCACTTTTAGAGGCTTATTCTGTGCTTATTTGTGGTTTAAAAAAAGTGTTTTTTGCAAAAAGTTGTTGTTTATAGCTTATTTATAAGTTGGTAAAAAAATTTGGCAAAAAGAAAAACACATTGGGAGTTTGGAAGTCCAAGGTGAGCATTAGACTCGAACCCTGGACCTCAACAAACTCAGCCAATGCGTTTTAACACACTCACTCTCTACCACTAGCACCCTTGGGATTTTTCTGTTAGAGTTTGCACAATCAATATACGTAACTACATTTTGAGCCCTTTTGCTATTTAAAAGCCGTAGCTTATCAATTGCTTTTCTGAGCTAATTTATAAGCTGGTTAGCCGCTTAATTTTTCTTGCCAATCCTTCAAAAAGTAAGATTTTAAGAATTTTTTTAGATTTTTCTAAACATTTTTACTATTTTTTATAATTTTTCATAGATTAAATTTTTAAAAAGTAATTTAAAAATAGTTAAATTATTCAGAAAAATACAAAAAAAATAGTTTTTAGTTTTAGAATTAATATTTTTAGTTTTACAAATTTTAAAAACATTTTTATCATTTTTAGATTTTAAATTTCATTTTTAGCTTTTTAATTTTAGTTTAGAAATTAGTTTTTAATTATAAAAAAAAGTGAAAAATATTTTTCTTAGTTTTTATCATATTTTAGACTTTTCTAAAGTAGAAAATTATTTTTTGGAATTTTTAGGAATTAATTTGTCATTTTCTAGGATTTTAACTTGATTAAATAGGTTTTTAATTCATAAAAAATTATTAAAAAGTCAAAAAATATAATTCCTTTCTAGAAATTTTCTTTTGTCAATTTAGAGGTTTAGAAACTAAGTTTGCATTTTTAGGGCTTAATTTTGACTTAGTTGATAATTAGACGCGTTTTTAGGATCCCCGGTTTTTGTTTTTAGTTTAAAATTATGTTGCTTTAATTGTTTTTAGTGTAGATTGCATTAATTTTCCCGTAGATTTAGAAAACCCAATCAAAATCTTTGTTCTATTCAAGCATTAAATGTCAAACCGTTTTTTGACTTTCCATTGCATTCCTCGTTGGGGATAACGACCCGGGAATCACATACTTCCCGGTTTCTACCATTGGAGTTTTTTTCTTTTTTTCGTTGATAATTACCCTTATTATATATTTATAATTATTTAAATTTATATATATTTAAAGGGATAGTTTCAAAATATCAATTTTTGGCGCCGTTGCCGGGGAGGATTGTATACGATTGTCGTTGCGTTTGATAATTAGTGCTTTGAAGATCCTTTCGTGTGAAGTTATTTTGCTTATTTTTCATAAAATATACAAAATGATTTTTTCTTTGATCTAGTTACTATATTTATATAGATAAAAAAAAATTAATTTTTCCTAATAGAAAATAAATATATCATCAATATAATTGTTCCCATTGGAACATTATCAAAATAAGTTTCCCGTACTCAAAGGATCAAAATTACCTTTGTGTCACTTGCGAGGTACGGTTCACCTTTGAAAGTTAAAACAAACTCTAAGAGGGGTATAAGGAGGGTCGTTCCAACGAACTACGACCCTAAAGGAGAAGGTTTTTAATAGCTTCGCGCTTTCCTACTCCTCCGCTCCTTTGTGCGTTTTTCTTTTAGAGAGTTACCGTGAAGCTTGTTGATTATTAGGTTTAAGTGTCTTATCTCATTGTCCGTTATTAAAATAAATTGTGAATTCATTGTTGAAAAACCAAAAAAAAATTAGTATAAATTTTCTTTTTATATTTTAGTGCATGCGCACTCGTTCTCAATCCCGTAATTCTAACCGTCAACAACAACAAGTCCCACCGACTTTTGTTGAACCATTTAATCTTGAGGAACCAATTAATAATCCTCCCGATCCTCCCGTAGTTACGATGGCCGATAATCGTACTATGGCGCAATTGCTCGAAGCACCCACCGAGGGTTACGAGGATGCAATCGTTGTTCCCGAGATCACCGCGGACAACTTTGAGCTTAAGCATGGTTTGCTTACTCTTGTTCAAAATAAACAATTTTTTGGACATGACAAAGAAGACCCTCATGCTCACATTTGATATTTCAACAAGATCACTTCTACGGATGAAGTTCTGAACGCCCGGTGACGTCGGTTTCATGCTTATGCTTTTCCTATTTTCCCTCGAGGGGGCCGCCCAGATTTGGCTTGAAAAAGAACCCCCTCTATCGATTCTTACATAGGATGATCTTGTTTCGAAATTCATAAACACATTTTTCCCTCCTTCCAAGACAAAAAACCTTCGAAATGAAATCACGAGATTTCAACAACGATTTGATGAAACTTTTTATGAGGCATGGGACCGATTCAACGATCTTCTTCGGGCATGTCCACATCATGGATTTTCGGAATTACATCAACTCGATACATTCTACAATGCCTTGAACTCTAATGATCAAGATTCGTTGAATTCCGCCGCGGGTGGTAATTTTTTAGATAAAATGCCTCGAGATTGCCTAAGAATCATCGAGAGCAAATCCAAAGTTCGTAATTCACGAAACAAACCGGTTGTTGCCAAAGTGAGTACGAGCAATTCTACCCCTGATATTATGGATGTTGCCGAACTTAAAGATATAGTGAAAGCTTTGCTTCTCGATAAGAAAAACCAATCCTAAGCTCCTGCTACCGTAAAAGCGGTTGAGGAAAGTTGTGTAACTTGCGGTGGTGCTCATTCTCACCGTAATTATCCCGCCACCGATGGCAACGTTTATCGTGACAATATTCAAGAATACGTCTCTCAAGCCGTCGCGGTTAATTACAACCAAGGAAATACCGGTTATCGTCCCCCGATGGTTGCGAATCAAATTCGACCTCCCGGTTTTCCTCCCGTACAACAAAACCAAGGAAATAATCAAAACCATTACAACCAAAACCGGGGGAATAATTACAACCAAGGACCAATTTATCGACCCCTGGTTAATCAACCCCCAGCTTACCAAGCTCCGGCTCCTCAAACACAAGGTGTGTCAAAAGAGGATTTTCAAAACTACATCAAAGCTAATGATGCGGTTATGAGAAATATGCAAAACCAAACCCAGAACATGCAAAACCAAATGACCATTTTGACCAACTTGTTCACTAATTTTGTAAACTCAAATACCGCTTCTACTTCAGGCTCGGGTTCTCTTCCTAGCAACACTGTTGCTAACCCGAAGGGTGATATAAAAGCCATCACCACCCGAAGTGGTGTATTATTTTTATGGACCCCAAGTTCCACCTCCGCCTTCTTCTCTTCCTAAGGTTCTGGAACACGAACCCGAGGTGACAAAGGACACGGTGCCTCCTACTAATAACGGAAGTACCGAAGACGTCCAACCTTTGGTTGTCCAAGTTGAAACTCAAGTACCTAATTCTGAGCCCGTTGTTGCTCCCGTTGTTGAGCCCGTTGAAGATCCCGTTAGTGCTCCGAAGCCTAACCCGAAACCGTCAATTCCATATTCGTCTAGACTTAATGACCAAAAGATACGCGGAAATAGTCTATCAATCAAATTGAGGGAATTTTACCAGTCTTTTCAAGGATTTGCATTGCGACATTAGCTTCACGGCATGCTTTAAGTCTCATGATAAATTGCTTCTGACACTTAATAGTTAGGATTAGCAACAAAGAAAAATTGTTTGAATAGCAAGAACACCTTTCAAATGTAGATGGTTCGGCGGTCCTCCTCAAAAAGTTACCCGAAAAACTTGGAGACCTCGGTAAATTTCTCATCCCGTGTGATTTTCTGGGAATGGATAAGTGCTTAGCCTTTGGCACGATCTTTGTGCTTGCATATTCTCTGCCATTATCGTGTGGAAAAAGCTTTCTATTCGGAATTACTACGACTTGCATGACTCTACGAACTTGCGGACGTCGATCTCCCACATGATCGTATCGCCGAGATGTCTACGTAAATGTAGGAAAAGTTCTAATTCCTGGAGATTGTGTCCTAGACTTTTTTTTATTGCCGATCACAGAGTTCCTTACCTTCCTTAATTCTCGGGAGATCCTTCTTAAAGATCGGACGTGCTTTGATTGATGTTTACGAAGGAGAATTAACTCTTTGTGTTGGAAAAGAAGCCGTAACATTCAATCTTGATCAAACTTTGAGATACTCCTCTAATTATGATGATAATTCGGTTAACCGAATCGACGTCATTGATATGGCTTGTGAGGAGTATTCTCAAGAAGTTCTCGGTTTCTCCGATGTGATCGGCTAGTGGCCAATCCACTGCTTATTATGACTCGATATTTCTAACTCTTATCCGTCCTCTCATCCATTCAGGGATAGTGATTTTCTTTTTGAGGAAGTCGATGTTTTCCTCGCTCTTGAAGATGATCCAACTTCATTGGAAGTTGATCACTCTTATTACGACTTGGAGGGGGACATTCTTCTTCTTGAAGCATTTCTCAATGATGATCCATCATTACCACTCCCACTCAGAATGTATTTGCACTGAAATTCAAATATACTTAAAATTTGTGAATGCTAAAAATGATAAATCTTCAATGATGAACTCCCGAGGTCGGTATCAAGGACTTACCTCTCTCACTGAGTACGCATTTTTGGAGGGGTGACGACAAGTTGCCAGTCTTAATTGATAAAGACTTGAGTGTCGAGGAAAAAGCCCTCTCATAAGGTGTTAAAAAATAAAAAATAAGTCTACTCATGCGAGCAATCGGCTTGGAAACTCTCCTACATTAAGGGTATTAACACGGAATTTTGTACTCACATGTATCTTATGGAAGAGGACTAAAACCGGCGGTCCAACATCAAATACGGGTGACTCGAAAATCCACATGTCACAAAAAGGGAGTTGAAAACGTCTTAAAGCCGATTAATTTAAACTTTTATACCACACCGATCTCGATAGTCCGTGGGTGAGCCCCTGTCATGCGTACAAAAAGGGTGGCTTTACCGTTGATTAAACATAATGAAATCGAGTTATTTCTAACGATTGGTTATGGGGTGGCGTGTATGCATTAACTACCGAAAGTTAAATGACGCCACCCGTAAAGACCACTTTCCATTACCGTTTATGGATCAAATGCTTGAAAGACTAGCGGGAAACTAGTACTATTGTTTTCTTGATGGTTTCTTGGTGTTACTTTCCAATATTCCCATCGACCCTATGATCAAGAAAAGACCGGCATTCACGTGTCTTATGGAAAGTTCACCTACCGTTAGCATGCCTTTCGGGCTTATCACATTTGCATCGGGCACGTTCAAAGGGTATGTTTTTTTTATAAATATTTTATATGGCTATTTTCATGATTGATCTGAAACACGATGGAAAGTCTTTATGGACGACTTTTTGGTCTTTGGGAATTCATTCGTAAATTGCCTCTCTCGTTTGGACAAGACGCTCAAAAGGTGTGAAGACACCAATCTTTGTCTAAATTGGGAAAAGAGTCATTTTATGGTTAAGGAAGGTATTGTCCTTGGGCATAAGATTTCCAAAAATGGGATTGAGGTCAAAAAAGCCAAAGTCGATGTGATTGTTAAGTTACCTCATCCCACTACCATTAAGGGTGTTCGAAGTTTTCTCGGTCATGCCGGTTTCTACCGACGGTTCATTAAGGATTTTTCCAAAATTTCGCCGATGACTCATCTTCTTGAGAAAAATACTCCGTTCATCTTCTCCGATGAATGTATTCAAGCTTTTGAAACTGTTAAAAAAAAACTTACCGAAGCTCCAATCTGATTGCCCCCGATTGGGACTTACCCTTTGAGATTATGTGCGATGCAAAGCGACTGCCTTAGGTGCGGTCTTGGAGGCAACGTCATGAAAGAACTTTAGGCCCTATAACACTATGCTAGTAAACCAATGACGAGGCGAAATCGTAGTACATCACGACGGAAAGAAATGTTAAGACGTGGTGTTTACGCTTCGAATAATATATATATAGATATTTTCATATGAAAATATCTAGTTTTAGTTTTTCATTTTCTAATAAATCTTTTTTCTTATTCTCTCTCAACTCTGTCTCATCTCTCTCTCTCTCTATTTTCGTAACTCTCTCTCCTTCTCTTTTCTTGATTCGTGTTTGTGTGTTATGAAGTGAAGTGTTAAATCGGGTTCCTACAGAAAATCCTTATGAAAATGTGCTCGACCCAAAGGAGATAAATGAAAAGTTTCCTCTCGATACACTTAATTTGGTGACTTTTCGTGGTGACTCAAGTACCCCGTGGTTTGCCGATTATGCAAATTACCACGCGAGGAAATTCATTGTTAAAGGGATGTCGTCCTAGCAGAAAAACAAGTTTTTCAAAGATGTTAAACACTACTTTTAGGATGACCCCTGTTTGTTTAAAATATGTGCGGATCAAGTGATCCGGCGGTGTATTGCTGGCCAAGAAGCTGTTGACATCCTCACAGCCTGCCATAGTAGACCCACCGGGGGACATTACGGTGCCAACTACACCGCCAAAAAGGTTTTTGACTCAGGATTTTATTGGCCCACAATTTACAAAGATGCCCATGACTTGGTCACCCGATGTGACACTTGTCAGCGTCAAGGAAAAATTTCGCAACGTGATGAAATGCCTCAAAATTCCATCCAAGTTTGCGAAATCTTTGACGTGTGGGGCATCGATTTCATGGGGCCGTTCCCGTCTTCACGAGGGAACAAATACATACTCGTGGCGGTCGACTACTTGTCAAAATGGGTTGAAGCGAAAGCGCTCCCCACCAACGACGCCCGAGTTGTTTGCAAATTTCTTAAATCTCTCTTCGCCCGATTTGGTGCCCCTCGTGCTATCATAAGTGATCGCGGAACCCATTTTTGCAATGACCAGTTTGCAAAGGTCATGCTTAAATACGGAGTTACTCACCGTCTCTCCACCGCGTATCACCCACAAACAAGTGGGCAAGTTGAGGTATCCAATCGTGGCTTGAAACGAATTCTTGAAAGGACCGTGGGTGAGAACCGTGCCTCTTGGTCGGATAAATTAGATGACGCACTTTGGGCCTTTAGTACCGCTTACAAAACACCCATCGGGTGTGCTACATACAAGCCCGTGTACGAAAAGGCATGTCATCTACCGATCGAGCTCGAGCACAAAGCCTAATAGGCCATAAAGCATGCAAACTTTGACCTTGAGACCGCGGGCGATCACCGAAAAGTTCAACTCAATGAACTAAATGAACTTCGTGATCATACCTATGAGAACTCTTTGATCTATAAAGAGAAAACAAAGAGGATCCATGACTCAAAGATCAAAAACTGCGTTTTCAACGTCGATGATCAAGTCCTCCTCTTTAACTCTCGATTGAAGATGTTCTTAGGCAAGTTAAAATCCCGTTGGTCCGGACCATTCACCATTGCCCATGTCTTTCCATATGGCACCGTTGAGTTATCTCAAAACTTCGGGCCAAATTTCAAGGTGAACGGTCATTGAATTAAGCACTACTTTGGAGGGGACGTACCACAATTGGTTGTCCCAGATCTCCAAACCTTCCCCAAGGACCAATGAATTCGGGGATTGGGTCAAGCTTAGTGACCCTAAAAAAACGCTTCGTAGGAGGCACCCCATGCTTATCCGTAGTTATATTATGTAGTAATGAATAAGTGTTTTTTGTTGAGAGATGGTGTGCCTCTTTCCATTCTCGTTTACTTGTGTTTTTGTGATTGTCCAGGATTGTCCCGGATTATTGAAGCCTTTCATGCTCGTGTTTTTGTCCTTCGATCACTCGAGCTTCAAATCCTCAGCTTCATTTGGGAAATCCAATATCCTAATCTAATCGACTAATGTTTATCTTTAAGCATACTTAATAAACGGCTTAGGATTTACGTAGAGACCCTTCTTAAAACATTGAGGACAATGTTTAATTCTAGTATGGGGGGGGGATCTATCGATTTGATTGTGCCTGCAGCGTTGTTTTTGCGTAATCCCATTTTTACCACCAAAATTTCAAAAAAAAATGAAAATTTTTTAAAATTTTTCAATAATAAAATAAGTGTTTTGTCATAATTTTGACTTTCCTATTGGGTAGAATAAGAATAAATTTTAACTCGATCGAGTGTGTTGAGCTCTAGCTTGTTCCTTAACTTTTAGGCTAAACGTTCGCATAAATTCGCGAAGAACGGAAAATGATAGAGTTAATTATGAGTTGGATGCTAAACAAGGATTATTTGGAAATCTTAAGAGCTCATGTATGTAATTTATGGCTTTTTCTCCCATAAGCTCTTAACCGGATTAATAATACGTGCTATTTTTGGAGATTAAACTTAAATCAACAATTTTTATGTAGTATATAGCAAAAATTTTAGTCTTAGTTCAAACTTATACTTGAATTTTTCAAAAAGAAGTCTTCTCTATATAAAGTTTAATCTTATATATATATATATATATTATTATATATATTTATTATATTATATAAGATTAAAGATTAACTTTTATATAAAGAAGATTTCTTTTGAAAAATTTAAGTATAGTTTGATCTAAGACTAAAATTTTTGCTATTAACTACATAAAAATTGTTGATTTAAGTTTAATCTCCAAAAAAATAGCGCCGTATTTTAGACCGATTAGGAGCTTATGGGAGGAAAATCCACAAAATTACATACATGAGCTCTTTAAGATTCACAACTATCCTTGTTTACATCACAACTAACTACTCAACTCTATCATTTTTTGTTTTGTGAATTTTCGCGAAAAACGCTTAGCCTAAAAGTTAAGGAACAAGCTGAGCTCAAACACGCTCGATCGAGTCAAACTTTTTCTCCTTCTACCTAGCAGGAAAGTCAAAATTGTGACAAAACATTTATTTTGTTTTTGAAAAAAATTTTATTTTTATCATTTTTTGGTATTTTGGTGGTAAAAAAGGTGATATATGTGAAACAACGGGCTGTTAGGCATAATCAACTCGATAGACCACCCTATACTAGAATTAATCATTGTCCTTATTGTTTTAAGAATGGTCTCTAACGTATTTTCTAAGTCGTTTATTAAGTTATGTTAAAGATAAAACATTTAGTCGATTAGATTAGGTATTGGATTTCCCAAATGAAGACCAGAGGATTTGATGCTCGAGTGATCGAAGGACAAAAATCGCACGTATGGTATATGAGTCGTACAGTACTTTTTCGGGATTTGAGGCTATGAGCAGAGTTTTTCCCGTTTTGGTTTTGCGTTGATCGCATGAGTTTAAGCATAGTTTGTGTTGTTTAGACGAGGCACGTTGGGTTAGGCTCGCGGCGTTGTGTTCGTCTCAGACGATCGCAATGAGCGGTGTGGTGTTTATTATCTGATTCTGTACGCTCGGGCTTGAAGCGGAAGCGCTAGAGCGTTGCGATGTTTTGTGAGCACTGAGCTTACTCGTTTACTAGCACGAGTCGCCCGGATACGTGAGCAGAACCTGTTTCCGAGCATCCCGTGTATGAGTCGTAGTATTCGGATGACTCGTGGAGGATCGACATTGAGACGATGGTCGTGATTGCCGACTCTTCTACGTTCTGGCAAGTGACCCGCGAGCTACCTAGTACCATCTATTACTCTTATTAATAACTGGATGCTCATGAGATTCCGACGCTAATTTATTATAGTCTTTCCAGCGAGAACCTGAGGTACGGAAGCCGAGTGATGGTTTTTTAATGTTCAGTTCGATCGTGTTGTTCATGAGTTCGAATACGGGGACGGCTATTCGTTAGGATAAGCATGGGTTGCCACCCACGAAGCACTTATTTTTGTTAACCGAGTCTTGAGCCTGACTCGATCCCCCATACTTGAGCTTGTCAAGGAGGATAGAAATGGAGAAACGGAACATCCAAGATAGGAATGTCCCCTCCATAAATCATCATCGGGCTTTCAGAAAAATCAGAAATGATCTTTGAAGGATTAAAGCCCCGATGAGATAAGAGATGAGGAGATGTTTCCTCATTTGAAGCAAGAATACCAGGATTTACAACTTTGTCCTCATTTTGGGGTGAAAATGGAAGAAAAGTGTCAATCACTGGAAAAGGAAGATCACGGATGAATGAGATAGAAAATTCATCCAATGATAGAAATCTCATGGATTGGACTCCAATGAATATCCCTGGATCGAAAATCTTGTTTCTAGTTCCGGAAGGAAAAGAAACTACAAGGTCGTATCCGAGGGAATCACTAGAAAGAGTGAAATCCGAATCCAGATGAAGGGTGGGATGGGTGGGTAAAACATTAGGCACATGAACTCTTGGTTCTCTTGTTGGATTATCAAAAATATCCTCCACCACATCCATAGTGAAATTGCCCAGCTCGGGCTCAATCTTAAAGTAGAAATGATCATACTCCGATGGAGATATGATGTGAGCGAGTTCACCGGCGAACTCCTCATGATAAAAGTCACTCCTATCGGCAGGAGGAAACGGATTGATCGAAAGATCAAAGATGAACGAATCATATTGAGAAAAATCAGCATGAGTAGTGGTACTGCCACTACTCTTCTCTTCAATATGATCGTCATCGAGATAGAAAGCTTCATAATCCGGAAGAGAATAATCAAAAAGAATAGTGGTACTGCCACTACTCTTCTCTTCCAGATTAAAGCAAAAAGTTTCAGATTCGGGTAAAGAATTATCAAAGGTCTTAGTCTCCTCTAAGAAAAAGTTAGGAGATGTGGAGGAAGACTTGGTCACAAAATTGGAAGATAGAGTGGGATTATCTTTTAATGCTTCGATTTTAGCAATAAGAAGATTGACATTCAACAATTTTTCACGAAGAATATCATCTTTGATTATTAAAAGAATATCAATATCTATCCCTCCAACTTCCGGGTTAACAATCTCCACCACCTCTAAGCTTGCTAGCTCAGAATCGAGAGGTGATGCATCGACATAATCGATGTCCTTATAAGAATCGCCATCACTCGAAGAATAATCATTGTTGGAATCGATGACAGTTTTAGAATCATCTTTAAGAATTTCCGGAGGGCGAGGAAAAGAGTTATCATACATCAAATTTTCAATAAAACAGATATCTTCCTTCGGATCAAGGTTGGCTTCAATAATTCTCGGTGGAATTGAAGCAAGAAGAGCGAGTTCACCGGCGAACTCCTCGATAAGGGGATCAATCTTAGGTGAAGATATCATGTTATCACGATTAAGCATGGATTCACTTGGACTAGATTCGGCATTAAAATGATCATTACCATTTCTTGGTGGAATTGAATTTTATGTTTTTTGTTTGTTTTTTTGATATGAGATCTTCTTTCACCCTCATCCTTTTTCGGAGTTTTTTTTTGTTTTTTTTTTATTTTTTTTTTGTTTTGTTTTTTTTTTTTTTGTTTTTTAAAATCTCATAAACGGGCAAAATCACTTTTACCTTCGGAGTAGAACATCGGACTCACTTGGGGTATGGACCAAGGTTCTCAACATAGACATTTATTAATTCGTCCGATGCCATTTCAAGAATAGTTGTCGACGATGTCATCCTCCATTATAAGAGAGTCAACGGGCTACCTAAATTGGTGATAAAATAGGTGTGATTTGCAATTGGTATTAGTCCTCGTCATCATCATAGCAATGGGCGAATCCTTTCCAATATTGATCTTTAGCTGCTTGATTTCCGCAATTTCGCCCTTTCTTCTTCCTTCTTTTGCATAATTTGACCCAACCATATCACATATGGTTGTTATTTGGCTCCAATAAGCTTATTTGAGAATTGAGGAAACTCTTCTTGAGCATTTGAAGATTGGTATGAATTATGATTGATGGATAGTGCAGGGGTTGAAAATTGGTCCAAAACCAACGATCCTAGGATCATAGCCAGGGTAATTTTGCTTCTTAATAATTTCATTCAGTGGATGACATTGAAAAGTTTCATGGAGGGCCCGTGCTCATCTTTCAAACAATGATATTGCTGTTGAAAATATGAAAATTCTTGCGGGAATTTAAAGTCTGATTTGTAACCACAAGTTCCGGATAGTAACTATAGACGGAACTTGAGGTTACAATAGTGACCCATAACGTAGCATCGTTCCCGCAAAATTAACAAGAATACCTAGAAGGTTGTGGAGGTGGGTTTTGTTTTGGTTGACAACGTTAGGAGAAATCATCAAAGAATTGGGTTTGGAATCATAGGTGAATGAAATTCTCATCTCCAAGAATTGCATGTCGGGTTTTGGTTTGGTATAATGTTATTGTTACTTGATTAAAAACCACTGGCAAAAAGTCTGTAGGGGTCATTTAATGGTTTGATTGCATTGTTCTGGATTTAGATATAATCGGAGGCTTTTGGTGCGTCTTCTTCTGTCCTTCTAGTCTTCTTCCCTAGACATTATAACCCAATATGAGCCCCGTGTCCCAACAAGACTTGCATAGTACATCGTTGACAAAAAGATATCATCTAACGAATCACACACTTGTTTAACAACAATTTTGGTTTATTTGTTAGAGTGACTTTGCGAAGAATTTACACGGGGTCTTGATGAAGACGAATGGCTTCTCGGAAGGTTGCACTAACAACGTTTCAGTGTTTTGTGATTGGGATTTTATTGATGAACTCAGAAGTGTTTAGAATTTGTTTTCATCATGAATAGTATACCAACATTCATTCAAACACTTTGCACAAAAGCACAACCGTCGACAATTATGGACCATCAACCGGATATCCACATGTTTGTACAATTATGAAGGGGGTTTAGGACAAGAATCTTGTCTTCAAAACCCCTTTCCTGTTTAGATTGAACAACAAAAGTCTGCAGTGTAATAATTGCTACCACAAGTGAGCGTTCTTTAGTCGAGAGAGGGAGTTCAAAACGATGATCGAGTTACATGGAGGCCATAAGTAAATTTTTTACAAACAATATAGAGGGTTAAGAGAGAATTAAATGGATAAGAATAAAAGAAGATTATTTTTGGGTTTTTAGGCTTTTTTTAAACAATATATTTAAGGATTAAAATCGATTGTTATATGAGGTATTCTGATTTCGAATACTTAACCTAATAATCAACAAGCTTCCCGGTAGCTCTCTAAAAATTTTACTTTTTAGAGGTGAGCCGTATATCGCAAGTGACACAAAAGGCAAGTTTTAATTCTTTGATTCGAGTTGGGAACTTATTAATGGATATACGTCATTGATGAATATTATTTGTTGGTGTTCTTTTTAGCCAACTTTGTTAATTTATTTTTATATTTTTTGATTTTTTTTTATTTTTTTTATTTTATTTTTTACATATGATAAATATACTTAAAAGAAAAGAAGAAAACTATTTTTTACTTTGTATATTTTATAATTTTTTTTATTTTTGATTTTTTTAACATAAACAAAAAACTTCGGTGGGGGGGGGGGTTGGGGGGGTGTGTGTTGAGGACAAACGAATAGGGTCTTCAAATCACGATCACCAAAACTTCATCACGAAAGTATTTTAATCACAAAATCTCTGGCAGCTGGCGACAAAAAAAATGATTGAAGCAATCTTACACACGTAAATATAAAATATAATAAGATAGAAAATTACCAAATTACCCTTGAGGACAAAGGTTAAAAAGGAAAATCTTCACAAATATATATAATAATATAATACGTATATTAACCGGGAGTGTGATTTCGGGAGTTATTCCTAAAGATTTGTGAAATTAAAAATCACGTTTGTTGTTTAGGACAATGATTTGATTGAGGAAGCAAGATTGATTTCGATTTTATCTACTTCTTACAACGTTAAAATAAGCAAGTGATAACAATTAGCCGGAAAACAAATAACGGGAAACTAAAACTTTAAACTAAAACGCATAACGGGAACCCCTAAATGCAATAAAACCCTAATTTCCAAATTTAAATCCTAAAATGAATTTTTCTTGTTTTAAATTCGACTCTAATTGACCTAAAAAAAATAAGTTTAAAGGGAAAACTAGAACGAAAACGGAAGTTGACAATGACGCCTTAAAAACAAGAAATAATGAGAACAGAAAACGATCTCCCGTTCTTTTAAAAATCGAAATTTTGCAATTTTAACCCTACTGGGAAACCAAAACTAATTTTCCTAGAAACTTTACGATAAAAGAAAATTTTAAAAAAGATTTATAGTTTTTGATTTATTGTTCTTATTTTTTTTTTATTGATGTTTCACGTTTTTTAATTAAATAAAAAAATTGGTTGCTTAAAAATACTAAACTAATTATATAAATTCTAAAAAAATACAGAAAATAGCTTGAACTAAAAGGGACCTAGGAAAAATAAACTTAGTTACACAGCTTATCGAATAAGCTGTGTAATAAGCTTAAAACTGCTTATAAAAGCAAAAAGAGACTCGTGTATAAAAATTAAATGTTGTAAAGGTTTAACGAAAAAGACCCCCGGGCATGTTGGTAGTGAGTGTGTGTTGTGTTGCTATAAAAGGGTTGAGGTGTGATGGAGTGGTCGGGGGGTTCGAGTTCTTGCTCACCCTTCCGATTTCACCTTCCCCTTTTTCTATTTTTGAAAACTCTTATAAATGCAATGTTGTAAAATAAGCTAAAAATAAACACTATGTAATAAAAGAAAGAAGAAAGAAACTTTTTATGAAAAGCCCTAAATAAGCTGTTAAACAGCTTTGTTTAAAACTTAGTCCATTACTCGGTTACTACTTTTAACTTAATTTTTATGGAGGGTTTTTTGCTTAAAACTAAATAAGTAGTAGATAAATAAGCTAAAGTTAAGACTGAATAAGCTATAATATGCTAAACTTAAGCTAATGTGCTAAACAGAACTAAAAATAAGCAAACAATAAGCTAGAAGACTAAATAAGCTCTTTTGTTGAAACTGATAACCAAACAGACAACAAGGCACTTTTAGGCTTATTTTTAAGCCACTAAACAGAACATTATGGCAAAATCACTTATACCACAAAAAATCTTATACTAAAATCTATATTAATCAATGATCAAAAAGCATCTTGAAATTTAAATAAGCAAAGAAAAAGATGATTAAAAAAGTTGTGTCTTCATTTTATTCTATTTTTGGTTTTTTATAAAAGGACTAATTGGTGGGCTTATGCGCAAAGGGCTTAATTTAAGACAAGTTAAAAAATAAGTTTTTTGTTTTGTTTTTTTGAAAAAAAAAAGGCCCCCCACAAAATAAAGATTTAAAAGATTGGAGAGGGACATGCTTTATTATTGAGCTTATGCTTGAATTTTCAGGACCTAAATCTTACTTGAGTTTATCTAAATTTAAGCTTAAAAAGTGACTTTTTAAAACTACTAGGCTATAGTGATAGATTATGTTAAACCATAAACTACAAATGCAGTAACACTACACTTAATTCTAATGCATTATATCACTCAAAATTGACATGAAAATATGGACTTATATCAATCTTAAGCTAATTATCAAAATAAGCAGATCTAGCAAACTAAAGATACCACAGAATCAAACCATAGCTAAAAAAAATCTTAACTACTGAGATTTAATCTATAAAAGCTTATTAAAACTAATTATTAGATCATAATTAAGCTAGTAGAAACAGGCTTAGTGACCCCAACCCAATGAAGACTCTATTTTGACCCATTTTTAGCTTATGCCAAACACCCCTTTTATTTTGAGATTTTCAAATTTTAAACTATAACAAGCTATTCTAAACTGAATTAAGTAAAAACAGATCTATAACTAGGCTACATAAGAACTAATAAGCAATTACTAACATAAATTAAGCTATGTTAAGCACTACAATAAGCTAAACTGAAATAAGCACATATTTTTGGATTTCTACAAATTTTAACTAAAACTTATAATTACTTAAAAAGGATAAGAAAATATACCCCAGATCTCTGCTAAACAGAGATCATAAACTCAATAAAGAGCTTCTAAACCACTAGTTATTTATAGCTTATAATGCTATAAGCTGTTATAGAGAGATGGGCTTTAATAATGCAAAACCTAATCTAAACCTACTCCTGACCTTCAGGACTAAACCAAAACTTAATTATCAAGCAGCCATCCAATCCCAAGGGTAATTAAGCTTAATGAGTGTATAAGAGCTTATTCGAGCTTATTTGACAATTTCAACATATTTTATTTATAAAATCTTAAAGGAAAGACAGAATTTGAAAGTAATCTTGATTATATTAATAAGAAGAGATTACAAAGCTGACTTAAAAGGAGATTACACTAAAAAAAACTTGAATAAGCTAAAAATTACAAATAAGCTAAACTACAAACTACTACTAAAAGCTAAAAACTGAAAAAGAAAAAGATAGAAGATGTGTGAATGTGAGAGGCTTTATATAGCCTTCAGAGAAGCTTCTAGGTCCTGGAGTTTGTTAGATGTTCCCATAAATCCCTGCCCTTGAATCTTGCCAATCATTGAGTCATAATTTGAGCCGTTGGATCACTTTGGCTAGCACACGGATTGCCAACGTGGCATTCCGTGTGTCAGAGCCATTGTGCTTCTTTTTCAAGTCTTTTAATGCAAAATACTAGTCCTTGGTGTGTTTTCTTCATCCGCGTGGCATTCTCCTTGTGGGTTTCCACCAATGGGAGCGTTTGGTGATGTGTAACTCTGCCAGCATGTCCTTTGGTGCTTGAATTACTAAGCCACGTATCCAATTTGCATTTGCCCTTTGATTTGACTTGGGTAAATTTTGAAGAAGACAGTGAATAGTAACAACAGCATTTCCCGCATGAAAACTTATACAAGGGTGCGTTTGATTTAATTTTAACCCGGGGTTATAACTAGTTTGACTTTAGGCTTATAAAGGGTATTGGGCCAAGGACGTTGGACTCGGGCAAAGTTTTGGATTTGGGCTCAAGCAAAGTTAACGGGTGTTAACTCTTTATAATTTAAAGAATTAACACCGTTAGGGTTTAGGGACTATTTTTGCAATTTGGTTTTCTTTGAGGGACTATTTTGGGGGATATTTAGGTTTTGTCATTTTGTTGGCGTTGACTTTGGTTTGTTTGACATGGAGTTGAATTTTGTGGACCTTTGATAGCATTTCTCCCGGCTCTTATTTCTTCTTTCCTTTCCGTGTCCGTGTTGTCAGTTTTGACCATTTTCTGTGTGATTTTGGATTATCCGTACTACACAAGTCACAAGACAAGACAACAATATACGAGCATTTTTAAGCAGAATTTTGTCTTTTTAGGGCTATTTTGATATAAATCGGATATGTGTTTTTTCACACATATTCAGAGCACGTCCTTCTATCGTTTTTTTTTTAAACATTATCACATTTTTTATTATAAAGTAGGGGCTTGCTGTGATATTTTTGAACAATAATTTTTATGTTATAGTTTTATAAAATTACTTTTATAAAAACTTTAGATTAATTTTCGTAAACGTCGTATTTTTATTCGTTTTAGCTCCGTTTTTTGAGTAATTCTTTCGAGTACTGTTTATCGTAATTGAAAGTTACTTTATTTATTTTATGAGTTTACAAAAATAAATTTTCTGTCGTAGGAACAGTTATTTGTTACTAAAAATTTATTTTATAAAAGTGTTAATTATCGTATACTTGCGATTTTTCATTAACTCTTCTCGTTATTTAATTGAAAAATTTCGATTCTAGTATTTTTAAATCCTAAAAGTATGTACAATCTGTGAAAAATACTAAACTTTCTGTTTTAGAAGTATTTTATAAGTTGCTTTTATAAAGTTTATTTTATAAAACCGGTATTAGCGTAAATCGTGTTTTTATGTATTTTGTTTTGTTATTAATCGTTTTTCGAAGTTTCTTACCTTCTTTGGAATCGGCATGTAGTTTTTGAGACGTAATTCATTGTTTCTGAAATCTTTAAAAGGTTTAACTTTTTTTTAAAATTTCGAATGCAAACGACCTAATGATAATTTACGTCTTGGATAAAGAATTGGTTGAATACATTGGTGGTCGGTTCGTTCGTGCTGTTAACATCTTGGTGTCCAGGTGCTATTACAAAAAGCTTTGTCAAATGGCTGGCCATACGTTGGGGCCGAAGCCAGTCTTTGGGACCTTTGTTTGTAGCATGATGCTCTTGGATGCCTAAGGGGGACAGACTGTAGTGATGCAGGTATACTTCTGAAGGAACTGGGACTTTCGAAGTTGTGGTACGTGGGATGGGGTGGGGGGGAGGGGGTGGGGGGGAAGGGGAGGGTCGGGAGTTGTGTTTTCTGGTTTGTGTGTTATTCATCTTTTTTTTTTTTTATAATTTTTATCACTTAACTTAACATGATACAATACTTATATTACCTTCTATCATGATATTATCAACCTTATTAACATGAGTTAAAAATATAAAAAACCATGCTCCCAACCCAAATATCATTTTTACATGTTTAAAGTATCCTAATGGTGATTTTGCTACATAGAACATATATACTTATAAAATCATAAATGTAAATTCATAAAGGGTTTTAGATAACCTTCTGAATGAGTAATATGATGATCCTAATATCTAAACCTTGTTAAGATATAAAAACCCAAGTTGCAAAAGCTCAGGGAAACCTAGATTGTTTGAAAAACCTAATCTTTTCCTTTCCTTGCTAATCCTTTTATAGACTTATATCAAGCCTTTAAACTCTTGAGCTATCTTAGATAAGTGTTTATAGCTACTTGTAAATGTGGTAGAAAAAGATTTTATGGTTTGTTCTTGGATTTTATTTTGGGACGCGGCCAAGTAAAGGAAAAAGAGAGAATTTTGTTTGATTTTTACCAAGTGAAATGGATGTGTGTTTTTCTTTTAATAGTGTATGAGTTATAAGTAATATAAGCTAGATAAAAGTGGCATTGCAAAGACCAAAAGACCAAGTGGTCAATGGGGGGGGGGGGGGGGGACGGCAATAAGGAGCAATTTAGGAGGGGGGGACGGAAAGTAATACTTGTAAATATGAAAGTATAAGTGAAATGTAAAAGTATAAGTCTTGAAGTGTTTATGTCTTGTGTTCTTTCCTTGTAAATGGGGCGTCCTATTATATATACATGGGTAAATTTTTATAAACTTTGATCATTAGAAATAAAAATGGTTATTTGTTGAAGCGTAGATTAATTTTGGTGGTTCCGGGAATGCCTAAACTTAATTTATCGCGAAACGTAAACACTTTACGTAACCGATAAAAATAAAATGAGTAAAGCTAATAATTATCCTCAAAATAATTATATAATACTTACTTGACGTAAACATTTATTAGTTTGGCGCCCGTTTACGTTGAATGATTATATTTAACTTACGCGATTTAACCGAATGACGCGAAATAAAAGTGAACGCGTAAAAGTCTAAAATAAATAGTTGAATTATCGAAGTCGTAAAAGATGTGAAAATGTGGGTTGTCACAGTCTCCCCGTGTTAAAAGAATTGCGTCCCGCAATTCAGTTCGAATTGTCTTTTGGAATAGTGTTGATGAAGAGGTGTGGGTATATTTTTTTATGAACAATAACTCCAACGACTATGAACAGTAGCCCCAACGGCTACTCCCTCCCTTTAAATACCAAATTTTTATCTTCCATTTCTCCACACAACACTTAATCTTTCACTTACATTTTCTCTTATCCAATCCTCAAAAATGTTGCACATCATCATGCTCTTAGTGATGGCTACCTCGATAGCACTCGGCATTTATCTTGCCTACTTCCCATACGAAGAAGGATTTTAGTATCTGGCCTTTATTCTAGCAATTCTCGTGCCCCTCATCGTTCTTGCAATCGGAGTGGATCTCCTTTGGAAGGAATAGATATTATTGCTAGGGGAGGGTTGTAATAAAGCTTGTATTTCCATTATGTCCTTATGTAATCTTATTTCTAGGATAATAAACGGATGTTATGGCAACAATTCTATTTGTTTGTTTTTAATTTTTATGTTCATTTGAAAATTTCGTTACACGCTTGGTAATCAAATTTGCATTCCCCATTAGTTTGCTTTAACTTGAGTGTTCAGGATTTGTGATGTTGGTTTAATATTTATTGTTGCGACCAAAGCTCGACTTCTAGCGGGCCCTTTTTTTTGGCTTAACGCGTCAGTTATAACATCTTTCTTAGAGTGATAACGACTTTATACCTATGGTGGTGTCGTAACTACCAAGCTCTATGGTATTATGTATTCGTCGAAAATGGTGAATTGGTATATTCCTTAATGGCTAGTAAACTTGTTAGTGGATCGTCCTAGGGTGATTAGGGATGCGTCTTGAATTTTGGACATAGGATTTCTGTATAAAATGATGTCGACTTTATATAGTACGGTGGTGTAAGAGTTTACTTAGTGATTATTATTTTCAGTTTGGTTCCTTGTGATAGATACGTTTTATGAATACGCACGCAAAAATTGATATAAATAGGAAATTGTTTCTTGACAAGAAGTTTTAAGGTGACTACTCCCAGCATGGCATGGTCCTTCCGAATTAGTTTAATAGATGTGCAAGTATTGGTTTAATTGAGGATGACAATGCATGCTCATTTTAGTCAAATAGTGTTATGATTTTTAGAATGACTTACATGAATAATTAGAGAATTGGAGTAGTAGATTGGCAGAAAGAAATTTCACAATTCATAGATTCGGATAGTTAATTTGAAATCTTTCGTACAATGGTATGTGTTAGAGAAATATCAGACGGAACTCATTTGGGAAAATTATATAGTCTAAGATAGTTCCAAAGTAGGGTTACTAGGCAAAGCGAGTACACAACTTTCTCTTTTAAGCTTCAATCCTTTCATCTCAATGTTGTTAAGGGTCGTGAGCGGTTTCTCCTCCTCTAAGGCATAACCCATTCCAGTGCCTGGTGGTACCTTCAGCTTGGTTTCCATGGTTTTGATTCTTCAATTCTGGGCAATCACTCTTGTAGTGCCCTTGATTTCCACATTCATAGCAAGTTAGGTTTCTTTGATTCCTAGCGGCAGCAGGATTCCTACAATCTCGGGTCATGTGGCTAACCTTCTTGCAATCCCCGTACTTTATAGTACATGGCCCATTGTGGTGCAGCTTGAACATGTTGCACAATGGAAGAGTTCCAGCATACTCCTTCCTTTCACCAGTCCCTAGCGGGCGTAAGCTTGAGCCACAGTTTGTTTTGGGAGATTGTGGTTTGAGCTTGATTGTTGTTATCAAGTTTCCTTTTATTCTCAGCTTGACGTTCAGCAAGCGTGCTAATCTTTTTGTCCATCAACTCTGTTTCCATTTCAGTAGCTTCCTGCATGATTTTTGGTTTTGACGCCACAACACTTCCGTGAATCATGTTGGGCAATCCACCGACATACCTTTCAACTTTTTCAGACTCTTCAAGAAACATTCGAACACACAACAATGCTAGTTCCTGGAAACATTGGTTGTACCCTATTACGTCAGTACCTTTTACTTTCAAATTCCACAACTCAGCCTTAAGCTTCTTCATCTTGTTCCTTGGACAGCACTTGTCAGTCATTTTCTTTTTCAATTCTGTCCAAGTCATTGCATACGCAACATCATGACCAATAATCCTAACGTGGGAATTCCACCACGTCAGAGCACCTGCTAAAAGAGTACAAGTGGAAAACTTGATCTGATTCTCCACAGAGCAGTGGCTTATGCGAAGCATAGTCTCCATCCTTTCAAACCATTGAGTTAGTTCGACAACTCCCTCAATGCCTTTGAAATATAGAGGTTGGCACTTCATGAAGTCTTGGTAAGTGCATTCTCGAGCAACGCATTCAGTCCTTCTGACACCCGTTCCCGAAGTATAGCTGTCATCGCCATTCCTGTTTGCATCATGTGCTGCCAGTGCAGCAGTAACACCTTGGTCAATCATTGCCTGAAGCTAGGCATTATTGACAGATGTGGTGTTGGTTGTTGTTGCTGGTGTAGTTCTAGTTCTGGGTGCTTTCCTTGGAGGCATTATCTTCAAAATCAGAAGATTAATAAGATTAGATTAGTTTAGTTATCTTCGTCGCGCTCCAAAAATAGAGTGTTGTGAGATGATGTATGGTAAATATGAATGTGCTCTCATGGCATAAACGAACGATGGTAAGATATCATACTTGATAGCTTAATGTTTATGTAGTGCTTAGGACCTACGAGCTTATAGTGCTACCTTGCCTAAAGGAATGTTCCCCTATTTATATAAATAACCCTTATATAAATAATTGTAGAGTATGCGAAAGAATGCAAACTCATCTTTGCATATATATGTAAGGCCCCTATAGTAATGTACGTACTATAATATAAACATGTATATGAATCATGTAAGCATCTAGTAAGACCAACTAATGCAAACAACTAGTGTATGTGTGTCCCGTGAAAACCCCTTTGTATGAATGCAATGTTTGAAAACGGTTATAGTCCAGCAAAACATTTGACCTGGTTCTCTATAACCTTGGCTCTGATTACCAATCTGTAACACCCCCAAAATGGGTAGCAGCGGAATATGGGTTTGGGAGCGTTACTTCATAATACCATTGCACAAGATATGAGAATGACCTTTAAAAGTGTTGTTTAAAACCGATACATTGGATTTAGCAAAGTGTTTGTTACAAAAGCTTGAAGCTATACTTGTTAATTGTTAAATAATACAAAGATTCTAGTTCGAAAACAAACGTTTTCCCCAAATATGTAATGCAACCAAATATTTAATGCTACTAGATTTAAATAACTGGACCACCAATTTATCCCTTGCACCTCGTGCCTTATTGACCTCCTTAAAAACATGCTTTAAAACGTCAACAATAATGTTGGTGAATTCATAGGTTTGTAAAATGTATGAGTGTAGGACCGCAATGGTTTAGAGTGTGTATTGCATGGTATATAATACCAAAACAGTAAGTTAGTATTGCTGGTTTTTATACAATTTAAAAACAGTAAGTTATTGCATGGATACAATTCTAAAAATGTATGTATTGCATGGTATACAATATTCAAAACAGTAAGTATTACATGGTATAAAATATCCAAAACAGTAAGTATTGCATGGTATACAATATTCAAAACAATAAGTATTTCAAAGTCCATTACGTCCAATTGTAAAACAAAGCATGTTCTCACCCAAAAAGTATATTTAAAACAGTAGTAAAAACATGGGGCTGTAAATCACCTCAGCAGTGAAGTGAATGAGTAATAATCGAGTAAGTGAAATAACGAGTCACGGACGAATCCGAAGGCAACCTAATCAAACATAGGTCGTATAAGTACTATGCACTTCGATAACTAATATCGTACACAATCCTATATAGCTCATCACCATCTATTTGTAATTTATAAATCGTTGTTATAAAGCGAAAATGTTTATAATTATCATTTTAGAAAAACTAGCATAACTTTCCCGTTTTAAACCCGTTTCTCGCTTTTCTTACGTCCACGTCTTCGTATTAAGATGATATATAAAAATATTCCATTTTTATATTTTATAACCTTTTTACTGTTCATGATGTTCTATAAATTTACTTTTATAAATTTACATGTCGTTTTTTAAAACCCTAAATGCACAACTATTGTTTAATCCCGATTTTAGCGATTCCTTCGAGCACGTCTTCGTTATTAAAATTATCAAATTTTTATAAAGTGGGGTCTGCTGATGAACAGTACTTTTTACTTTTCATAGTTTATAAAATTACTTTTATAAACTTTAATTATCGTAAACGTCGTATTTTATTTCTTTTTAGCTCCGTTTTTAGTAATTCTTTCAAGCACGTTCTTGTAATTGAATGTCTAATTGATTTATGAGGTTTATAAAATAAATGTTTTCTGTCCTATGACAGTAAATTTTTATAAAAATTTATTTTATAAAGTATGTTAATTATCGTAAAAAAAACTTTGCGCAATTCATAACTCTTTGTTAGTTAATTGAAAAATTTACGATTCTTATCATTTTTGAAATCTAAAAGTATGTACAATCTGTGAAAAAATACTAAAACTTTTGTTTGTAGAAGTATTTTTGTAACATGGATTAAAGTAACTTTATTTTATAAAACGTGGTATTACGAAAATCGTGTGTTTTATCGTATCTTTTTCGTTTTTTATCCGTTTTTCGAGTTTCTTACCTTTTTGGAATCGTCCCGAGATGTATTATTTTCTACAAAAATATAAAATGTTTTACCTTAAAATCGATTCAAACAGACCCTCTAATACAAATCTTGATAAAAATATGTTAAAAACTTCTTTCCGTAACCTTTCTAGCTTAACCATTTGTGACCATGTCTATTACAACATCATTTTCAATGTATTCCATCCTTAGGGGTCACTAATCCATCATTTATCCATTATTGTCCAAGAATCACAAGATCCAAATGGAGTACCACCCGCATCGAGTACTTTATATTTTCCATGAACTTCCATAAGTAACTTTTACTTACTAGTTTATACTTAAAATTTTTACACTTAACTCAACATGATACAATACCTATATTACCATTATATCATGATATTATCAACCTTATAATATGAGTACAAATATACAAAACCATGATCACAAGCCAAAGATCATTTTACATGTTTAAAAGTATCCTAATGGTGATTTTGCTACATAGAACATATATACTCATAAAATCATAAATGTAAATTCATAAAGGGTTTTATATAACCTTATAATGATGTAATATGATGATCACTAGTATCTAAACCATTGTTTAGATATTAAACCCAAGCTTGCAAAGCTCAGAAACCCTAGATTAGTTTGAAAAACCTAATCTTTCCTTTCCTTGCTTAATCCTTTTATAGACTTAATCAAGCCTTTAAAACACCTTGAGGTATCTTAGATATAGTGTATGATTAGTTGTAAATGTGGTAGAAAAGATTTTATGGTTTGTTCTTGGCTTTTATTTTGGGACGCGGGCAAGTAAAGGAAAAACAGAGAATTTTTGTTTGATTTTTACCAAGTGAAATGGATGTGTGTTAGCCTCAATTTATTGAGTCGAACAAGGAAGTTCGGTCACTCTACGATGGAGCTTCGGTCTTTAATTAGTTAATGTTGTAATAGGATAATATCGGGAATCGGGCTCGATAGATAATCTAATATTGTATATGTTTCGGGTTTAATCCCAAGCAAAACCCGAGCCCGGGTCCTAGTTAAATATCCCGCGCGTCATTTAACGCGACGGGGTATATAAACTCTTTTCTATTTAGAAAAGAGAAGTTGTTGTAAGTTGTTGAAAATATCTAAAAATATCTTTTCTCTTTTCTCTCTCAATTCTCTCTCCTCTTTCTCTCTCTAAACAACTCACTCTCTTTCTCATTTCTAGTTCCGATTTCGTGGTCGATTGTATGAAGTGAAGTGTTATCGGGATCCTACAATTGGTATCAGAGCTACGTGTGGATTCGTGGTTGATTCTTGTGGTTAAACAAGATCAAATTCGTGTGTAATATTGAAGAAAAAAAATCAAACCCGAATTTTTGTGCTTAGATGTGTGATTGTTTATGTTATTAAGCAAGATCTAGACATAAGGTAGCTAATTGTGCAAGAGAAATCAAGTTAAAAGGTCAAAAAGGGTGATTATAAGGCGATTTTTGGTGAAAAAAATCGTATATTTCGTCGTTGCGTTTTGACTCTCTGGCAAACTTCTTGTTGCGTTTTGATTTTATTCTTGTTGCGTTTTGATTTTATTCATGTTGCGTTTTGATGTTCTTCATGTTGCGTTTTGATTTTTTGGTTGCGTTTTGGTTCATTGCGTTTTGATTGCAGGTTGCGTTTTGAAGAAATTTCATTGCGTTTTGACCAAATTTCATTGCGTTTTGACCAAATTTCATTGCGTTTTGACCAAATTTCATTGCGTTTTGACCAAAATTTCATTGCGTTTTGATAAAATTTCATTGCGTTTTGACAAAATTTCATTGCGTTTTGACAAAATTTCATTGCGTTTTGACCAAATCTCAACCACTGCGTTTTGATAAATTTCATTGCGTTTTGACCAAATCTCAACCATTGCGTTTTGACAGCAACTCTATATGTCCAACAAACTATTTCGGCACAATCCCAACTCCAAATCTCAACACAGCATTTGATAAAGTTCATTGCGTTTTGATTCAAAAAGCATTGCGTTTTGTCTAGAAATCTTGTGTGAAGAAAAGGGTTTCAGTAAAACAGCCATAACTTTTGATCCGTAAGTCCGTTTCAGGCCCGTGACCTCTCAAATCGAAGAGAAAAACGAGACGGATCACGCTGTAACCACCTTTAGCTGGTTAAGGATTTTTCAAGGCCCAAAAAGCTCGTTTACTATGATTTATTGACATTTTTCAGTTTTTTGGAATTTGTGTTAGACTTGTTTTTGTTCTAGCTCACGGCCCATCTGTATTTTTAGGCCCGTTTCAGTTTGGTGAGCCTATTTAAACAAACAGCTTTAACCCAGGCTGAAAATTTCTGTTTTTAGGAAATTTTAATCGTTGGCCCGCTGGATTCCGAATCAAATCATTCACGGTTTTCTATTGATTTTGTAAAATCCTGTTAAATTTTTATCGGTTCTAATCATAGACTTGTAAATCCGTGAACGTGGAATTGCATTACAATACAATATCCAATTCACATCTATCACTTAGATCCAACAAATCTTTTACACTTTAATTCACGGATAAAATGGGAACAAAGGTTACTTAATCTATCTGGGTTCATTTTAGAGGAAACAGAGTACAGGAAACTGAGATGCAAGCAAGATTTTCAAGGAAAACTCTTGACAAATTAAATGCACTTAATCAACAACTAACTTCTCGACAGACTGAGTATATGTAATCATACAAGCTTTTGCACCGATTCTTTGGTGATAGTTTACAGAACCTTCAAGTTTCAGTCTCTCAACACATGAATAACTTAGAAACATTCTCAATGCAGGAAAAACTTCACGGAGATGGATCCAAATCCGCTCTAAGTGTGATACAAAAGTACAGTTTGAAAGGATCATTAAACTCTGATTGTGAAAAGTCCTCTCGATATATATTCAAGTGTTTTTCGATCATGAACCACAACAACTTAGGAATGAACCAGAGAATGAACCTTTGATAACTTTTTCTCCCAAGAGTGATCCTCTTCACCATGAGTTCACCGGTGAAATTATCACGATTCCTCCAGGAATTGTTAGAGAGCACGAGGATTACATCAATCGAATGTCGTTGCTATGCAGTAATTCATCTTCCCAGTCACCGGAAAATTCTCATACAATTATCGAGTCTCTTCCCACATCTACTACTCTCATCGAGGATAGTGACCCCAATAGGGAAGAGATCGATATATTTTCCGGACCAGATGATTCGATACCACCAGGTATTGAAAGTGATTTTGACTCGGAAGAGGACATTATTGACAACTTGCTTAACGAAAATCCCACTCATGAACGTTTAACCTTCAATATTGAGCCCGATGCACCAGTGATAAACAATGTTGATGAGCTTAATGAGGATGAATGTTTTGACCCAGGGGGAGGTGAGATTAATGTTGAAGTTGACAATTCCTTCATAATTATCACTTGGACTTTTCTCCCGTTTCTCACCTACCCTGAGGTTTCTCCTTTACTTTCCTCCAACAAAATTGAGGACACCATTTTTGACCTCGGTATCTCCACTTAGAGCCAGTGGCTTCTCATCGGGATGGAACTTTTATATGCTTTAATGTTTATCCAAACATTAATGAAAGCCCGATAGAGATTTTCTTTTCCATTTACTCTCCCTAAGGATGAATGAATTCAGGGATCAAGTCAAGCTATGTGACTCGGTTACCAAAAATAAAGCGCTTTGTGGGAGGCACCCCATGCTTATCCATTTTGTTTCTTACTTCTAATGTGTTGTGAGGAGGCTTGTACTCTTTCATTCTTTGTGTTTGTTGTTTGTACTTGTGATTGTTTGCAGGATTAAACCCAAATTTTCTGAAGACTCTCGTGTTCGGTGTTTTGTCCCGGTCCACTCGAGCTTCTTAGCCTTTGCTTGCCATTAGTTTGGGGAAATCCAATATCCTAAAGATTATTATCGTCTAACATTTATCTTGTAGCACACTTGATAAACGGCTAAAGATTTTTGTGATACTTTCTTCATGTTTGAATTAAACAGTAGACTTTTTGAATTCTAGTATGGGGTTTTTAGGTCTTAGGCTGGGAAACATTGAGGACAATGTTTGATTTTAGTATGGGGTAGTATATCTTCGATATTAGCTTACCTACTTTTACTTGTTGTTCTCACATACCCTGTTTTCCCACAAAAATTTCAAAAATATGAAAAAATTTAAATTTTTCAAAAATAAAATAAGTGTTTTTGTCACAATTTTGATTTTCTTGCTGGGTAAGAATAAGAGTAAATTTTGACCCGATCGAGCGTGTTGAGCTCTAGCTTGTTCCTTAACCTTTTAGGCTAAGCGTTCACGATTTTTGCGAAGAACAAAAAACGATAAAGTTAAGTATGAGTAGGATGCTAAACAAGGATTATTTGGAAATCTTAAGAGCTCATGTATGTAACTTGTAGCTTTTTCTCCCATAAACTCTTAATCAGATTAATATACGTGCTGTTTTTGGAGATTAAACTTAAATCAACAATTTTTATATATAGCAAAAATTTTAGTCTTAGTTCAAATTTATACTTGAATTTTTCAAAAAGAAGTCTTCTCTATATAAAAAAATATAAAAAAAAATATGATGATGAATGATAAAAAATGATAAAATAAATATAATAATAAAAGCTGTGGGTTGTGGTATGTGCTTAATTACACATACCATTTTCCATTTGAAACGGACTTAAATGACTAAAAACGTACCAAAAATACATTGTATTTGTATGTTTTGCATTTGTATTGTGCAGGAAACGGATATTCAAGAAAAGGAACAAAAAGAAAGCCAAAAACAAACAAATCCAAGCACAGGGTGGAAAGGGCAAAGTCAAAAGTCAAGCCAAATGAAGAAAATACAACTTGAGGGGCTAAAACTGCCAAACCTCAAGTTGTATTACAAAAGATAAAAAGACAAGGGTCAAAATTGCACACCGGGTAGAGATTGCATTCAAGTTATATAACTTGAGGGGACAAAACTGCCTACTTCCCTAAAAGCCTTCTTTCCCGCCTTGACAAACCCAGTTACAACTTGTATGTCGCCCCATACTTCTCCCCTGCAAAACCACTTCTCTCCCTAGCCAAAATCATTTCACCCACCCTACCACTTTCCCCCAGCTGTATAAGTGCCATGTTGGCAATCCCACACCATTCCCAAAGTATTTTCAATGGCTGAGATTGACTCCAAAGAAGCACAAAAGCAATTGAAGGCTGGGATTTGCTTTATAATCACCTCACACAACAAGCACACTTGGTTTTTGCTCTCACAAAAGAAGCACAAGCTGCAAGTCCAAGAGATGAAGACTTCGGCTATATATAAGAGCCTTTTGTAAGCCTTTGAGGCAACTAGTTAGTCTTTAATTTTTAATAACTTAGCTTATTTCCAGTTCTTTTAAAACCATTTGTTTTTACAGCTTTTACTTTCAGCTTTGTAACACTTTCAAGTTTTAATGCAATTTGAGGTTTTAAGTTAATTTACAAGTGCCAAGTTTCTTAATTGTGTTGTTTTTTGTGTTCAAAAAGCTATCAGTACAGCTTATTTATAAGCTGTTTTCATTAAGTAAAACTAAAAAGTTAAGTAGTTAAGAAAAAAATCACAAAAATCACTCTCAATACACCACAGCTTATTTATTGGATGATAAGTCAGTTCTGGATGGGCTTATGGACACTACTAGCTTGTTTTATGCAAGCTAGAGCTTGTAGATTCTTGGTTTAGCCCTGTTTTGAGCAAGGGTGTTGTAAGTTTCTTTTTCTCTTATTTCTCTTAGTTACTGCAAAACTGCTTATAGTGCTTATTCTTGATTGAAGTCTTCTTATAAATGCTTTATTTTGATATTTGATAATCTGTTTTTAATCAGTTTGAAATAAAAATGATTTTTGGAAATGTTAAGGGCTGTTTTGAACAAGCAGTACTAACTCCAAGTTAGTACTGCTAGTTCATTTTTGGGATTTAAACCTAGCAGTACTAACTTAAAGCTACCAGTACTAACTTAAAGTTAGTACTGTTAGTTAAAACTGTTAGTACTGTTGTTAGTACTACTGAGTTTCTCCTGCTTTGCTTAGTATGATTGCTTTTTGATTTTGCTTATTTAGAATTAGTTTAGCTTATTTGATTTGTCTTCAGCTTATTTGAGTTCTTTATGTCTTAGTGTAAAAGTTAAGT